>JAXIVJ010016356.1:0-29086 GCA_036785665.1 Chirona hameri | reverse complement strand
GTCACGACCTGTCAGTAGAGGAAGCTGCACTGAGCTGCGGCCTGCAATGTCACCACCTGTCAGTAGAGGAAGCTGCACTGAGCTGCGGCCTGCAATGTCACGACCTGTCAGTGGAGGAAGCTGTACTGAGCTGCGGCCTGCAATGTCACCACCTGTCAGTAGAGGAAGCTGCACTGAGCTGTGGCCTGCAATGTCACGACCTGTCAGTAGAGGAAGCTGCACTGAGCTGCGGCCTGCAATGTCACGACCTGTCAGTGGAGGAAGCTGTACTGAGCTGCGGCCTGCAATGTCACGACCTGTCAGTAGAGGAAGCTGCACTGAGCTGTGGCCTGCAATGTCACGACCTGTCAGTAGAGGAAGCTGCACTGAGCTGCGGCCTGCAATGTCACCACCTGTCAGTAGAGGAAGCTGTACTGAGCTGCGGCCTGCAATGTCACGACCTGTCAGTGGAGGAAGCTGTACTGAGCTGCGGCCTGCAATGTCACCACCTGTCAGTAGAGGAAGCTGTACTGAGCTGCGGCCTGCAATGTCACGACCTGTCAGTGGAGGAAGCTGTACTGAGCTGCGGCCTGCAATGTCACCACCTGTCAGTAGAGGAAGCTGCACTGAGCTGCGGCCTGCAATGTCACCACCTGTCAGTAGAGGAAGCTGTACTGAGCTGCGGCCTGCAATGTCACGACCTGTCAGTGGAGGAAGCTGTACTGAGCTGCGGCCTGCAATGTCACGACCTGTCAGTAGAGGAAGCTGCACTGAGCTGCGGCCTGCAATGTCACCACCTGTCAGTAGAGGAAGCTGTACTGAGCTGCGGCCTGCAATGTCACGACCTGTCAGTAGAGGAAGCTGTACTGAGCTGCGGCCTGCAATGTCACCACCTATCAGTAGAGGAAGCTGTACTGAGCTGCGGCCTGCAATGTCACGACCTCTGCAATGTCACCACCTGTCAGTAGAGGAAGCTGCACTGAGCTGCGGCCTGCAATGTCACCACCTGTCAGTAGAGGAAGCTGCACTGAGCTGCGGCCTGCAATGTCACGACCTGTCAGTAGAGGAAGCTGTACTGAGCTGCGGCCTGCAATGTCACCACCTTTCAGTAGAGGAAGCTGCACTGAGCTGCGGCCTGCAATGTCACGACCTGTCAGTAGAGGAAGCTGTACTGAGCTGCGGCCTGCAATGTCACGACCTGTCAGTAGAGGAAGCTGCACTGAGCTGCGGCCTGCAATGTCACGACCTGTCAGTAGAGGAAGCTGTACTGAGCTGCGGCCTGCAATGTCACCACCTGTCAGTAGAGGAAGCTGTACTGAGCTGCGGCCTGCAATGTCACGACATGTCAGTAGAGGAAGCTGCACTGAGCTGCGGCCTGCAATGTCACGACCTGTCAGTAGAGGAAGCTGCACTGAGCTGCGGCCTGCAATGTCACCACCTGTCAGAAGAGGAAGCTGTACTGAGCTGCGGCCTGCAATGTCACGACATGTCAGTAGAGGAAGCTGCACTGAGCTGCGGCCTGCAATGTCACGACCTGTCAGTAGAGGAAGCTGTACTGAGCTGCGGCCTGCAATGTCACCACCTGTCAGTAGAGGAAGCTGTACTGAGCTGCGGCCTGCAATGTCACGACCTGTCAGTAGAGGAAGCTGTACTGAGCTGCGGCCTGCAATGTCACCACCTGTCAGTAGAGGAAGCTGCACTGAGCTGCGGCCTGCAATGTCACGACCTGTCAGTAGAGGAAGCTGCACTGAGCTGTGGCCTGCAATGTCACCACCTGTCAGTAGAGGAAGCTGTACTGAGCTGCGGCCTGCAATGTCACGACCTGTCAGTAGAGGAAGCTGTACTGAGCTGCGGCCTGCAATGTCACGACCTGTCAGTAGAGGAAGCTGTACTGAGCTGCGGCCTGCAATGCCACGACCTGTCAGTAGAGGAAGCTGCACTGAGCTGCGGCCTGCAATGTCACGACCTGTCAGTGGAGGAAGCTGCACTGAGCTGTGGCCTGCAATGTCACGACCTGTCAGTAGAGGAAGCTGCACTGAGCTGCGGCCTGCAATGTCACGACCTCTGCAATGTCACGACCTGTCAGTAGAGGAAGTTGCACTGAGCTGCGGCCTGCAATGTCACGACCTGTCAGTAGAGGAAGCTGCACTGAGCTGCGGCCTGCAATGTCACGACCTCTGCAATGCCACGACCTGTCAGTAGAGGAAGTTGCACTGAGCTGCGGCCTGCAATGTCACGACCTGTCAGTAGAGGAAGCTGCACTGAGCTGCGGCCTGCAATGTCACGACCTCTGCAATGTCACGGCCTGTCAGTAGAGGAAGCTGTACTGAGCTGTGGCCTGCAATGTCACGACCTGTCAGTAGAGGAAGCTGCACTGAGCTGTGGCCTGCAATGTCACGACATGTCACTGGAGGAAGCTGCACTGATGAGCTGCGGCCTGCAATGTCACTACCTCTGCAATGTCACGACCTGTCAGTAGAGGAAGCTGTACTGAGCTGCGGCCTGCAATGTCACGACCTGTCAGTAGAGGAAGCTGTACTGAGCTGCGGCCTGCAATGTCACGACCTGTCAGTAGAGGAAGCTGTACTGAGCTGCGGCCTGCAATGTCACGACCTGTCAGTAGAGGAAGCTGTACTGAGCTGCGGCCTGCAATGTCACGACCTGTCAGTAGAGGAAGCTGTACTGAGCTGCGGCCTGCAATGTCACGACCTGTCAGTAGAGGAAGCTGTACTGAGCTGCGGCCTGCAATGTCACGACCTGTCAGTAGAGGAAGCTGTACTGAGCTGCGGCCTGCAATGTCACGACCTGTCAGTAGAGGAAGCTGTACTGAGCTGCGGCCTGCAATGTCACGACCTGTCAGTAGAGGAAGCTGTACTGAGCTGCAGTCTGCAATGTCACGACCTGTCAGTGGAGGAAGCTGTACTGAGCTGCGGCCTGTTATGTCACGACCTGTCAGTAGAGGAAGCTGCACTGAGCTGTGGCCTGCAATGTCACGACCTCTGCAATGTCACGACCTGTCAGTGGAGGAAGCTGCACTGAGCTGTGGCCTGCAATGTCACGACCTCTGCAATGTCACGACCTGTCAGTAGAGGAAGCTGTACTGAGCTGCGGCCTGCAATGTCACGACCTGTCAGTAGAGGAAGCTGCACTGAGCTGCGGCCTGCAATGTCACGACCTGTCAGTAGAGGAAGCTGCACTGAGCTGCGGCCTGCAATGTCACAACCTGTCAGTAGAGGAAGCTGTACTGAGCTGCGGCCTGCAATGTCACGACCTCTGCAATGTCACAACCTGTCAGTAGAGGAAGCTGCACTGAGCTGCGGCCTGCAATGTCACGACCTCTGCAATGTCACGACCTGTCAGTAGAGGAAGCTGCACTGAGCTGTGGCCTGCAATGTCACGACCTGTCAGTAGAGGAAGCTGTACTGAGCTGCGGCCTGCAATGTCACGACCTGTCAGTAGAGGAAGCTGCACTGAGCTGCGGCCTGCAATGTCACGACCTGTCAGTAGAGGAAGCTGCACTGAGCTGCGGCCTGCAATGTCACGACCTGTCAGTAGAGGAAGCTGCACTGAGCTGCGGCCTGCAATGTCACGACCTGTCAGTAGAGGAAGCTGCACTGAGATGCGGCCTGTTATGTCACGACCTGTCAGTAGAGGAAGCTGTATCTGCAATGTCACGACCTGTCAGTAGAGGAAGCTGCACTGAGCTGCGGCCTGCAATGTCACGACCTCTGCAATGTCACGACCTGTCAGTGGAGGAAGCTGCACTGAGATGCGGCCTGCAATGTCACGACATGTCAGTAGAGGAAGCTGCACTGAGCTGTGGCCTGCAATGTCACGACCTCTGCAATGTCACGACATGTCAGTAGAGGAAGCTGTACTGAGCTGTGGCCTGCAATGTCACGACCTGTCAGTAGAGGAAGCTGCACTGAGCTGCGGCCTGCAATGTCACGACCTGTCAGTAGAGGAAGCTGTACTGAGCTGCGGCCTGCAATGTCACGACCTGTCAGTAGAGGAAGCTGCACTAAGATGCGGCCTGCAATGTCACGACATGTCACTGGAGGAAGATGCACTGATGAGCTGCGGCCTGCAATGTCACGACCTCTGCAATGTCACGACCTGTCAGTAAAGGAAGCTGTACTGAGCTGTGGCCTGCAATGTCACGACCTGTCAGTAGAGGAAGCTGCACTGAGCTGCGGCCTGCAATGTCACGACCTGTCAGTAGAGGATGCTGCACTGAGCTGCGGCCTGCAATGTCTCGACCTGTCAGTAGAGGAAGCTGCACTGAGCTGCGGCCTGCAATGTCACGACTTGTCATTAGAGGAAGCTGCACTGAGCTGCGACCTGCAATGTCACGACCTGTCAGTAGAGGAAGCTGTACTGAGCTGCGGCCTGCAATGTCACGACCTGCCAGTAGAGGAAGCTGCACTGAGCTGCGGCCTGCAATGTCACCACCTGTCAGTAGAGGAAGCTGTACTGAGCTGCGGCCTGCAATGTCACGACCTCTGCAATGTCACGACCTGTCAGTAGAGGAAGTTGCACTGAGCTGCGGCCTGCAATGTCACGACCTGCCAGTAGAGGAAGCTGTACTGAGCTGCGGCCTGCAATGTCACCACCTGTCAGTAGAGGAAGCTGCACTGAGCTGTGGCCTGCAATGTCACGACCTCTGCAATGTCTCGACCTGTCAGTCATGGAGCAAATTAAATATTCGACGAAATAGCTTTTCATATTTCATATGCTGCAACAAAAACTCAGATAACGTTAATGCATACTTATTATTTTTTCAAGTTTGTCATTAGTTCCCTGATCTTCACTAGGAAATGATGCGTTCGGATGTTTCGAACCACATTGTACAGTTTTAAGCAATGACCACCAATATGAATTTCAGGAGAATGTTTTATTTTCTGCACGAATTGCATATCTCGAATTGCACGAATTGCACATCTCGAATTGCACGAATTGCACAATTAACAACAATATCAATTCGGGAACGGCACCAATTGTTCTCCGGTTTGCCACTCAATGACATGATACACAAGATTTCGGTTTTCTATTTCGGTGTGGACGTATGTGTATATATGTGCGCATGTTTTACTATGCAATGTCTTATCCCATGTGTATCCATTTTTGACTCAGAACTGTAAAAACCACATTCGTGTGGATTGTTCGTTATTATACAAGCATACTTCATAACTACAGTCTAACAAATGATAGAATTAGCCTTCGGCGCATCACACAGGGCTATCGAAGATACGTTTCGTGTTTTGCATGTGTGTGCGATATATACGACCCTTTTCTTCTTTGTAGTCTAAGTGGCGACGGCCGACACGCTGCGCCCCAATGTAGGGTCCGAGCCAGGGGTCACCCATCTTTGACCTAGCACCAAAGTGTTTACACCACAGATGATCTCCAGGCCGATACTCCTCGTCTTTGGCCCGACACTGTCGGTCATAATAGCGTGTACACTCTTGCATAGGTACTTCCCGACTGCCGCTTCAGAGCCCGCCGGAATACATCAGATGGCACGCGGAGAGCTTTTCAGAAACATAATCGTCAGAATATTGTCATGCTGGGCGATTCGCGAGTTCTGAATGGGGACTATGATGTTATCGCAAAAGTACAAGAAAAAGGACTGAACCCGTGGGTACGGCATGTTTCATTAATCAAGGCAAACAATATTCCCGTGCGAAGGAGTTCCCAATCGGTTCCGTGCGAAGACGACAGCGCCCCGATACGCCTTTTAAAGGGAAGTGATTACCTTTTTTCCACAAAAATGGAGTTAGCACTTGAAATGAGAAGAAGCACTCAACTTATAAGTAAATCCAATCACATTTTGCATAAAAATGACCCTAGCCGAAGTTATTTCAAGTTAAAGTTGATACGCGTTCCACGCTTATACGATCAGCAAGTACTCGGTAACGAATTCACTGTCCGAGCTAAAATTAGACTGCCTACTATTGTTATTTATCATGAAGGTATGTAATATGTCTCCTGCACTCTATCTTTTGCGAATGTGTACCAAACTTTAATGAACAATCAACAACCATTTGAAAAAAGTGCATTGAAATCGGCCGTTTAGCTTGGCCCCGGACGGTGACCTATTAGTGTTCTCGACTCATTCAAAAATGAATGGATGTTTTCCCATGCATTATCAACATACAGGTATTCAATACATGACAATGCACACATGAAACATGTATCTGAACCGTTTTCCATAATCAATTAATAAACATTTCAGCAAACCGTGATGCATTCGGCGGATTAACTTGACCCCCCATACGACAACGCATTTAGTTATGACAATTTTATTTTATTTATTTATTTATTTAGTTGACAACAATTATCATACAATTTTAGTATTCAGGGTTCTAATCGGTTTTCGCCCAAAGATGTCAGAGAGAAAATGCCTTAACTGGAAATACTACTGGCTTAAAGCAGGCTATGCTGTTAACAATAACCGTTCCTATAAAAACGATAATGATATATTGGAGTAGCTGTAAATCGCTCAAGAAAACTGCATGACTGTCCATTGGTGCAGCTTGTTACTAATTGGAGACCAGGAACTCATTCGGAGACTGTAACTGTTCGAGTTTTACATACGTTAATACCCGATGAGTCACATTGATCAGTGTATTCGGCAGTCTTTGCGCCCGCTCCCGTTTCTGATTTCGTTTCCTGAAGTAATGCCCGTCAGCATTATATATGAGTTATGACGCATGCATTTGTTTGTAAGCAAGTGTTAAAAGCTCGTCCTGCCACGTAAGATTTTAGAAGATTTTATATCGTCCGCTTAGTATTGTTCTAATCATTTTAGCTTATGCAAATATTTTTGCTTTGTGCTGTTTTAGGTTGTGCTTTTTTATTTCATCTACCATTGCTGAGCAGTTGTGATTCTTAACATTGAACCGATGTCTGACGAGGGCTCATAATAGCCACATCCTTGTGGACGATTGTGCCAATGCCCAATGATGTACAATACAATACAATGCAATACACATTGCCGATATATTGCCGGCAGTGCCCCGCCAAGTGTTCGGCCAGCTGCATGCCGAGATCCCTGGCCGCCCCCCGGCCGGTCGTGTGCTACCCACGTGTATTGCAGGATCACCGCGTGGTCACCAGACGAGCGTCACCACTGGCACTGCAGGCCATGTTGGATGAGCTGAGCGGTGACGTGTCGGTGGGCACCGCGAGATATCACCGACTGAGCCCAGTCCCCACTCCCGGTGAACACAGTCCCCACTCTCTGCGAAAAAAAAGCTGCAACAGTCCATTGAAAATGGCCTTACGTTTCCGGTTTCCGCTTCCCCTTCCTAGCTCCGAGAGACGGTGATGGAGAACCAGCTGGATGTTTCTGATCAATATGACGCTCAATCGGAGAGATGCTACTGAGTTCGCTGTTTTTAATGCTCTAATTGGTGCAGGACGGTGTGGTGCAGGAACAGATAAATAGACCACCATATGGGTGCACGGTTTGTTTTTGTTTAATTTAGGTATCAGCATCAACCACATTGACCTGCGCACCCTTCGCATTGGCCTGCAGCCGTGATCAGAGAGCAAGAGTCAGTGGGTTAGGTACGTTCATAGGCACCAGTTTCAAATATGCTTGCCCAGTCAACACCGCCAAGCTGCTAGCGCTTATGGAAATGTTGGTTTTACAGCACTCGACTACCGAGTTTGTGTACGTTTAACGGAGGAAAACGTTGTCGGAGACATGGAGACGTTTGCGCATTCACTACTTCTGCAAATTGTTTGCATGCTGATGGTTCGTGGAACATTTATTTCTCATCAATTATGGTGTGATTTAAGTCTGATTTATATGAGCATAACTTGCTTTTGGGTCATTTCACGTCAAATCGCACAACAAATTCCCCTATACCCCTCCGATTTGGATGAGAATTGGTACACCTGTAGTGTCAAGTGAAAGAAACATACACACCCACTTTTAGGTGTCCGGTTGACCTCAAGGGTCCATATTTAGAGGCCATCAAAGGTCATTATTTTTTTGCGTACACTATATCAATCAAACGCCTATATCTTTTATGCTAATGGACTTAGTAGAATACAACTAATATCGAAGTGCTTCACAGGGTTGGAACATTCGGGGAAATAGGAGTAAAAATCCACGTGACCTTAATATGACCTTTGACCTGACGAGGTCAAAATCATTAAATGTATTTTTCTATAAGTTTGCCTGCTCGTAACTAGTCCAAACTTGGCAGAATAAATGAACGTAACATCCTCTAAGAATGTGTACAAAAGAATGGCGGACACTTTTCAACTTTTGAGATACCGCCCTTTGAGTATGGTAAGGAAGTGAAACGGAGCAATGCCCGAGGTTATTTTCATGTCGCTTGCCATAATGTCGGTTTCTTTGGCGCGATTGACGTCCAATTTGGTGGGTAGCTTCCGTTTGACGAATTCAATCACTTTCCGAGTTTTCAGCTTGACCTGACCTCTCATGACCTGGGCATGACCTAGGAATAGTGTATGGCCCACATATACGTATTATCTATAGGTAATACGGTGTTCTATAGATGTTCAGGGAGCATATTACATATGCACAGGTGTTAACAGGTGACATTTATGGTTTCCATTGACATGATCCCGGATGACCTTTTCAGAGGTCAACCGAGGTCACAGACCTCTGATGACCTGATATTACTTTTTTGGTCCCTGGAAGTTTCTAGGGCATTGGATCTGACAATCGGAAAAGGATGCAGTGTCCCCTATACCGGCCCTAAAATCCATGTTACGTCAAGGGTGCCTCCAAGAACGGTTACACACAGATTGCCGGCGTTCAGCATTGCAGGCGCCAGTGCAGGGTCTGATTCCTTCATGACTGTGCGGGGGGGGGGGGGGGGGGGGGGGGGGGGGGTACGACTCCCTGGCGTTTCGCTCCTAATTGAGCTAGACCTTCGATTTAAAAAAAAATGGAAACATATCACTATATAAAATGAATTCCAAATTTGAAATCAGCATCCTAAAATGTCCTAGAAACCTCCCGAGGCCAAACAATCATCTCAGGTCATCAAAGGTCAGTGACATCAGTTGACCTCTGAAAAGGTCATCCGGGGTCATGATCTAAATGGAAACCATAAATGTCACCTGTTAACACCTGTGCATGTGTTAGCTCCTGAACATCTATAGAACACCGTATAACCTATAGGTAATACGTATCAATGGGCAATACACTATTCCTAGGTCATGCCAGGTCATGAGAGGTCAGGTCAAGCTGAAAACTCGGAAAGTGATTGAATTCGTCAAACGGAAGCTACCCACCAAATTGGACGTCAATCGCGCCAAAGAAACCGACATTATGGCAAGCGACATGAAAATAGCCTCGGGGGCATTGCTCCGTTTCACTTCCTTACCATACTCAAAGGGCGGTATCTCAAAAAGTTGAAAAGTGTCCGCCATTCTTTTGTACACGTTCTTAGAGGATATTACGTTCATTTATTCTGCCAAGTTTGGACTAGTTACGAGCAGGCAAACTTATAGAAAAATACATTTTATGATTTTGACCTCGTCAGGTCAAAGGTCATATTGTGGTCACGGACGTTGTTCCTATATTTCCGAATGGTCCAACTCTGTGGAGCACATTGGTATTAGTTTGTAACCATGGAAATACAAACATCTGAGGACACAACATAAATGCATCATCACCACTTATACCTGTTGGATTTACAACGTCTGCGTAGCTCTTACCTATATTATGTAACCTCCGCTTTCGCCAACACATAAACACAATATGCCACAAGATAAACAAAACGTCCAGTCCTCTGTATAACATTGCAAAATACATACCAAGACCAATTCTAGATCAAATGTACAAATAATACCTCATTTCATATAATATTGCGATTTCATTTCATATTTCCTCAAAATACCTCATTCCTCAAAATACAGCCTCATTTCGACTATTGCGACGCCATCTACGACGGACACATACCTATACAATACCAGATGCGACGCAGACTCGAGGACATTACAAAACAGAGCTGCGAGACTGGTTACTGGGGGGGCTATTCAGGACGCCTTTCCGACAAACTACGAGCAGAACTGGGATTGAACAGAGACAGACCAACGACGAGACGACGTATACACATTGACGCTCTATCACAAACTGAACGACCCAGGACAACGTTACCCAAACTACATCACAGCAATCATGCCAAACACCCGAGCTCAAGACACCAACAGGACAACTCAACATCTTACACGCTCCCGCTTTCAAGAAGCAACTCTGCAAGCACCTGGGAGCGTCCGATCTACCCATTTACTTTACTGTTGGCTCAAAAAGGGAAATATTTTGCACGCGAGGCTAATAATGGATGTCTTTTTGAATTATCATTTATTCAGTATTCAGAAACAACTCTTGTCGATGCGGACATCGCAATGAAGCTATTAGTCATTTCGTCCTTTCATGCCCAAATCATACGGAGCAGAGATATATTTTGTTCTACAGCATCACCCAAACATTACTTCCTGACTTTAGAAATAAATCCCCCAAGGACCAACTACAAATTATACTATACGGGACAGACCTCAGCGGCTGCGGCGGGCGGTCGGTGGCCTTGTAATTTCAAAAGTTCTGGCTAAATTCTAAACGATTTGCTGATCTTCATTATTTTTTTCAGCAATCGGCCACACCTTAAATGGACACGGCATGCCTAGAGGTGAGTGTGTCGTGTGTCATGTGTCATGCCTGAACCAACACCAAAGTCAGCTGTGCCGTGGCGGCGGTCGCAGTTTAACCGTATATCCTTCTTTCAGGCACGTAGCCAGGGGAGGGCCCCCCCCCCCGGAGGCCAGGGGGCCCTTTTCGGCGCGCTGCGCCGCGCCGAAAAGGGCCGACGAGACCGCGCGAAGCGCGGTATCATGAGCTCTTTAAGAGTCCCAGGTTGTAAGTAACCAGGCAAGGCCAGGGGTGACATTTTACGAAAATGATTGGTAGGGCCCAACGACTGCACCGAAACCTATAACCTACCCTTAAAGGTATTGTCCCACCTTCCCAAAAGTTGTCAAATGTACGCCGCTTGTGGTGCAAAATATGAAGTAATTGCTGCCGAACACGATTATGACATTTGTTTCTTGCAAATAGTGCTCAATTTCATAAAAAGTTAACTTTTAATATTTGGGTTGATGACGTAATATTGAGCTCTAGAAAGCTACACAGAAATCCTTCAGGCTACCAAAGTATAAGCACAATTATTTCGAGACAATTCTGGCGCTTTGAATACAAAACAAACCAATTACCAAACCATTGAAACGTAGCAAATATCCCCAAGGCTCACCTTAAAACAAATCTACTACCATCACCCTTTGGCAAAGAGAGACGACGTCATGGGCTTTAACACGCGTCCTGGAGGGCCTCTGATAAATACACGCCCTGGAGGGGGGTCGGGGGCGGATTTCGGCCCCCCCTATGATCTCGAAAACCACGCAACGTAGCGAAAGTGGAAAACGACGCTAGATAGCTCGAGACAAGCTCTTTCGAAAGTATTTCGTTCATTTTTTTTTCTCAGGTCAATACTGAGGTCACCAGAGGTCATCAAGTGTCAGATTTTCAAGTTTTCAAGACTTCGCTTCGAACACCCCCCAAATATATCGGGAACTATGATAGTTACCAGCAAACGGAAAAAAGCAATCGAAAGCCCTTGAAAAATGCAATCAACATAGGTGTCCTCAGATTTGAGCTCAGGTCAATGGTTTAGGCTCCAGAGGTCATCAAATGTCAAGAAGGCTATTTTTTTTGCAAAAACTGTTTTTCGAAAATAACTTTTCACCGAATAAAGTTAAAGCCATGATGTTTTACGCCGTCACGTTTGTCTTGTCAAGGCGCTTCGAATCATACTAATAGTGACCGGGTTAGGCCATCTGAGAAATTTGACCTCAGGTCAAGGTCAAGTGGTGACCCAAGTTTGTCATGCTGCATATTGGAAGACGTGTCTCGACGAGACAAACACATTGGTACCATTTTCTCTTCTCTATATCTTCATTATGTCCATAGTTATTGACAAAAACAGTGTTGGCGGTCACAAAATTGACCTGACCTTAGGTCACCGATATTATAAATCCGAGAAAAAAACAATTGTTGGTAGTTATGACTTTATGAAGTCCTGCAAGATTGAAACCGATCGGCGTAAAACTGTGTCTGTGGTACTACTGCAAATGTTTTGGAGTTGAGGTCATCCCGTGACCTGGTCTGGTGACCTGACCTGAGATGACTCAAGGCCAAAATTTTTACATAATGTGAGAAGTTCATTTCTGAACAGGTGTGCAAAAAAACGGCGGCGCGCAGCGCGCCGTTTTTTTGCCTATCTTCGAAAAACTGGAAGGGGTGGGCGGATTTCGCCCCCCCCTCCAGGGCGCGTGTTAAACCCGTATTCAAATACACGTAGGGTTTATTCGTTACAATTGTCAAGACCAAGCTCGAATTTCTTTTTGATTAGACCTATGTGGTTGTTTTAACTGCTACCCTACTAGATTGCAATGAAAATCCAACAACATGGCCTATCTCAACTCAAATATAATGTTAAGGTGGGACAGTCCCTTTAATTTGAGTTTCGTCTCAGATTTTCAGGCACTTTTTAGCTCCAAATCATGTTTTAATAAAACAAATAAACAAGGTACATTTTGGTCACTGAAACAACATCACCGGATTCAAATATCGTCACGGGATGCGCATTTAGCGGGGTAAAGGGGGAGGAAATGTTACCCTTTTTGTCCATTCCTGTGACTCACAGCCTTTTTCACATGGTAACCTGCTCAAGAGCAACTTTCCGATAAAACCGACAAACAACCGGGACCGGCACAGCAGTACGCGGATGTAGGTAACCCAGTCCAGCATGGCATATTTCGTGTTTTTTTAACGGGGGTAAAGGCGACGTATTAATATTTAAGTAAGTATATTAAATGAGAATACTTTAATGCACGCAGATCCGGCATTGGCCCGCTCAGCCCGTGCGTAAGTCACGTATAACATGTATATATCCAGCACGGAATATTTCGTGTTTTTAACCGGGTGAAGGCGACGCATTAATATTTAAGTAAGTACATTAAATTAGATTAATTTAATGCACGCAAATCCAGCAAAGTAGGCACAAATCTCCAGCCGAGCCTTTGACCCACTCGGCCCGTGCGTAGTCACGTATAAGATGTACGTACATTGTACAGGGACCCACAGTTGCTATGGTACACACTAAGGTCCGGCATATTTTCTCATCTAGCGTATGTTGACGGCGAATTAAGAAACGACCATATATGCATTCAAACTGCATTACTGAGAGCTTCAAATTGATATATTGACGCATTGAATCACCTTATCCATTGGCTGCTTTTAAGCAAAAATCCGTGTTTAGCGCTTTGCGGTGGGTAAAAACGGATTTTTGCTTAAAAATAGCCAATGGATGAGGTGAGCCAATGCGTCAATACATCACTTTGAAGCTCTCAGTAATGCGGTTTGAATGCATATATGGTCGTTTGTTAATTCGCCGTCAAACATACGCGAGAGGAGAAAGAAGTCGGACCTTAGTGTGTACCATAGCAACTGCGGGGCGGGGGGGGGGGGGCGTACCTGAAGATGGGCACGACATCCAGCCTGCGATCACTGGATCTTGCAGCTGTGTATATGTGACCTACTTCGAAGTTGCGAATCATGAGCGAAGACGAATACAAAATGAGCAAACAATGCAACTTCCATCCCGCGCCATGCTGTCTGAGCCGGAGCACGTCATGCTGTCAAATTTGCAAGACATGCGGTCAATGACCATCACTCGCGATAAACGATACAAGTCGTCGGTAATTTTTTGGCACTACTGTGGTCTTAACACTCGAAATATCAGACAAAGCGCGTAGTGTACTCTTATTCTCGCGACGACTGAGGTGGATACTGGATCATAGCCCGCGCACTGCAGGGGGTTGATTTCCGCCCCCCTCAGGTTTTTCGCAGATAGCGAAAAAAACGGCGGCGCGCAGCGCCGCCGGGTTTTGGCACACCTGTTAGGACATCAATTGCGCACACTTTGCAAAACAAAAATAACCTCGGATCATCTCAGGTCAGGTCACCAGACCAGGTCAAGTGACTCTACCTCCAAAAAATGTTCGCAGTTGTGCCAAAGCCAGAGTGTCTCACCGATCAGTTTGAAACTTACAGGATGTCATGAAGGCACAAGTACTTACAATTCTTTTATCTCAGAATTTTGATATCGGTGACCTAAGGTCAGGTCAATTTCGTAACCTCCCATAATAAGTCAATGAATATACAAATGCTTCCTATTTCAAGAATATCCATGATATTAGTCCAATTACTTCTGGATCATGTTATTACAGAATACTCTTGATGATTCAAGTGTAAGTTTTGTTCAGTGACCACTATGGGGTCATTTGAGGTCATGCGAGGTCACCATCACTTCTTTATCAATAACTCCCGACATAATAAAGATAGATAAGTAAAACAGACAGAAATGTGTTTGTCTCGTCGAGACACGTCTTCCCATATGCAGCATGCCCTACTTGGGTCACCACTTGACCTTGACCTGAGTTCAAATTTTGAAGTTGACTTAATAAGATCACCATGTATATCATTCAAAGCGCCTTGACGAGATAAACACATTGGCGTAAACAGTTTTTCGTTATCTTTATTAAGTAAAAAGTTAATAGCGAAAAACGATTTTGCAAAAAAAAAAAATCCCCCTTATTTACCTCTGGAGCATAGGCGTAGGAGCCGGGGGGCAGCCGCCCCCCCCCCCCCCCCCCCCCCCCCCAACATTTTGGATTTTAACATTACGCCTATGGGTGTTGCATGGAAAGAATCGACTTCAGAATGCCTCCTGCCCCCCCCCCCCCCCCCCCCCAACTTGAACATAGTTCCTACGCCCCTGCTCTGGAGCCTCAAATATTGACCTGAGATCAAATTTGAGGGCACCTTGTCGATTGAAAATTGCACTGGCTGGCTTTTGATTGTTTCCGTTTGTTTCTAACTAGCATAGTTTCCGAGATATATGGGAACTTCTGGAGCGAAGTCCAAAACAGGAAGAAAAAAACTGAAAAAGTTGACCTTTGATGACCTCTGGTAACCTGAATTTTGACCTGACCTAAAAAAAATACTGAAATACTTTCGATAGAACTTGTATCAAGCTACCAAGTGCCGTTTTTCGCTTGTCGCTACATAGCGTAGTTTTCGAGATCTCACGGGGGCCGGAAATCAACCCCCCCCTCCTGCAGTTCGTGTTCGGCGCAAACCCCCCGCAGTGCGCGGGATAAGCGACGTTTCTTATAAATTATAAATATAATTTCTTATAAATGAAATTGCACTGCTGTACCGTAGGTGCTGAGGACTGACTGAGTTAATGTTAAAGGTGTGTGTTTAAAGGGAGTGTGTCTACTGTTTTGGAATGTCAAAAATATTCTTCATACGGTAAGAAGCTATTGGTTTGATTGTTGGATACGATACAATTCACATCTGGAGCCCCTTTAGTTGAATTTTCACTTATATTCTTTTTTGCCTATTTTTTGCTTCGATATCGATAAAGCGATCGCCACTATAATCAGAGTGAAGAAGATGTTATGTAAAACAGTGCACCTAAGACAATAAACGAACAATGCTACAAACCGTCAAACAAATGTTAACAAACCGTCGAAAAATAAAATGGCCGTCGAGGCTCTGTTCGGCAGCTGCTATCAGCGCTCACGAGCTGTTTGTCGAAATGCTATTGGCCGGCGCTAACGATATGCTAGCAAATGTGTATCGATATTTCGATATTAACAATGCTTCTAGTAGTGGTAAGCCCTCTGGGGTCTACCCGATAACTTTTTGCTACCAGCCAGTTCCTGGGGTCTTTGGAATATCTCAGCAACTAGTGTGAATCTGGAAAAAATGAAAGGCATGGTTCGATTCAGAACATTCTGTTCTATAAACCAGTGTCAATAACCCCAAATAAGCGATGTGAGTGGACACACTCCCTTTAACATACTTCCCCAAATTAATTTGAACATAACACTTAAAATATTTGTATAATTAAATTTTAGCACCAGGCGTCCAGGCAAAGGTATATTGAGAATTATCGGATGCGTAGATGTAGGGGAGGCCGGCGCTAAATCCATCACGGGTTGAATGAATGCATCAGAGCTTAAAACTAAAACTACCCATAAGATGGCAATGCCAATGGGTCTACAAGAAACGTGCATACGCGCATACCTTTGCAACGGCGAAACGAGCGCTGTTGGAAGCTGGCTGATCTGGCAGACGCCGAAGGGGTGATTTTTGAGGAAGAAAGTTAATATTTGCCAATAAATACAAAATCTAGTGGACTCTTTGGAACTTCAGGTGTGGTGAAACGGACTTAATTTTATTGTGGCATATACTTCTGGTGTTAAAATGAGAGTAGGTCTTGTCTGAACTGCTTAAACTTCCACCATTTTATGCGCTCAAAACATATCAAAGTGGGCATGGGGCAAGTTGAATCGTTTTTGAAGGGGCAGGTGCAACGTTAGGTTAATACGACATAAATCACGAACATTAATTGATAGCGTGGAATATCTAGTAAAACATAATATGGTGTTTTCATATAATATACTAGGGAATATAATTGATAAATGATACACCGACCAATACAAAATGTTTTTCAATATGAGTACGTGTTTGCCATTCAATAAATACGTTCCAGGGGTGCAACCTGCCCCGGTAGCGGGGTTAAATGCATCACTTGCAGAGCTGTCTTCCAATTGTCGCTGTACCTATATATACTTCCGTTATAATTCAAATGAATACGTATTTTGGTGGGGAAAAGACACACTTTTCCTACAGAAGTGTCCGATTTCAAATATCTGTCACGAGTCGACGGATGGAAATGTAAAACTAAAAATTGATGCATCCAGCCCCGGCCTCCCTATGCATAATTATTTCACAAATATTACATCACATCATTTCTGGGGCAGATAATCTCGTTTAGAACCTCTCAATTAGCAGTGTGTTGTGTGGGCCCTGGTCCCTGACACCCTCCAACCTACTATCGCACAATACCTGTTCAGCGTCGGAATGTATATGATCTATAATATAATGAGAGTAACGGTAAGTATACCTACCGTGCCTGCCACGAAGTATCACTATTCACTACCTTATCTTATGCCATGAACATTGAACATGTTCAAGGTTCATTGTAATTGCAATGGCAGTTATCCCAATTGCTGTCACCAGCTGCTGATCATTATCCTGTTAGGATTAAATCGCTCAGATCATCTCAGATCATTAGGGTGAAATCGCTTTGTCATTCTGAAGCAGTTATGCTTGTGCTTACTCACATGCTATACACGACACTCGGCTTACATACACCTAACACTACCCGCCGCCAAACCTGTCTACCGACCAGCTGCACCGCTGCTGCCGTCAGCGTGGGGCGCCACGTGACCGGCTCAGGGGTAAAAACGCACCCATCCGCATCCGCATGCGAGGCAGGCCTCCAACGATTGTGATCGGCTGACGTAACCGACCAGGGCGCACCCGGCGCGCGCTCATACTAATCCAGCCGCTCTAAACCGTTCAGCTTTTTGTCAGCCGGTGGTTATGTGGGATCGATTTCAGTACGTTTGTGAGCAGGGGCGCAGAATGTCCGTACCACCTATACGGACAGCGCAGAATGTCCGTACCACCTATACGGACAGCGCAGAATGTCCGTACCACCTATACGGACAGCGCAGAATGTCCGTACCACCTATACGGACAGCGCAGAATGTCCGTACCACCTATACGGACAGCGCAGAATGTCCGTACCACCTATACAGACAGCGCAGAATGTCCGTACCACCTATACGGACAGCGCAGAATGTCCGTACCACCTATACGGACAGCGCAGAATGTCCGTACCACCTATACGGACAGCGCAGAATGCCCGTACCACCTATACGGACAGCGCAGAATGTCCGTACCACCTATACGGACAGCGCAGAATGTCCGTACCACCTATACGGACAGCGCAGAATGCCCGTACCACCTATACGGACAGCGCAGAATGTCCGTACCACCTATACGGACAGCGCAGAATGCCCGTACCGTTTTTGACGGGCGCCGAAGGCGCCCCCTCCCCCGGACCATTTTTGTGTGTGCAATTAACACCGCCAACAGGACAGGCACCAGTGGCGTACAGAGTATACGGTCATTCAGGGCATGACCTGGTCCTTTAGACCCGAGGCGCCCATGCAAAGCTGGCGCCCCTCCGATCAGTGACGGCGCCCCTCCGGCCAGTGAAGGCGCCCCTCTGACCAGTGACGGCGCCCCTCCGACCAGTAAAGGCGCCCCTCCGGCCAGTGACGGCACCCCACCGACCAGTGACGGCGCCCTTCTGGCTAGTGACGAGGGGGGGGGGGGGGGGTGCCTCTCCTTCCGCACGGTAGGAAGGAGAGGCGCCCCCCGCAACATTTTCGCCAAAATTGATGGCGCCCCTCAGGCCTCAAGGCAATGACTTGGTCCTTAATAAAATTATGCGCACACCACTGACAGGCACTCCCGGGAATCGGAAAATTAGCACTCCTAGAAGTAAATGGCGACTTAGAACAGCAAAGGTGCCACTAGATGCAAATTCCGCCCCCATGGAGCAGAACAGGCGCCCTACCGGACAATAAGCAAATGCCGACACCCACGGGGTAAAACAGGCGCCCTCTAAATTGGGAAAATGCTCAATGGAAAATGGAAAATGTCCATAAGCAGCTATAATGCCGCCCCCCATTGGGAAGAACAGCCGCCCACTAAGTCGGACAATGGGCTTCCTTAGAAGCAAATGTCGCCCCCATGCAGGAGATGAGGCGCCCTACCGGACAATAAGCAAATGCCGCCCCCATGATCTCATATACTGGCGGATCCATGGGGGGGGGGCATCAGGGGTAAATGCCCCCCCCCCACAGGAATCGGAGGGGGGGGGGGCATTCAATACAAGTATGCCCCCTCCCCCCCCCCCCCTGCGCGTTCCCAATTTATCGTAAAATCGTGAAACATTGACTTTGCAGCAGTCAAAGTCCAGATATCCACAGTCAAAAACCGGATAAATTTCGCGCCGCTTCGCGGCATGACACAAGTTTCGCAATTGCTTATACAAATTTGGAAAATGAGAAAATTAATTTCATTATGCGTCTGTCAGAGGCTCTCTCTCCTCGGCGGTAATTGCTGGCCACAGGGCCCAATCCCTTCAGTAAAATATTAACTTTCAAGCGGGCTACATGTTTAGCTAGCTAGTCTGCCGAGTTCCGAAAAAGACGATGCGAACGCAAGGACGCGGACATCGGCACCCGGAAGCTGCTCCAGCGGTGCCCAACTTGCTGGACCGAAGAGCTAATAATGGGGACCAGGCCAGGACCATCTTCCCAAGCCAACTCCCACCAGGCTCCTCCAGATCCACAGGGACCATTTATGCGAGGAAAAGTCGTTCTGCCTCTTGCTCACGGTTCGTTGGAAGGGTTCGGAGGGCTCAAACTACGGGAGATGCAGCATTGGAAAGCTCAGCTCACGCATAATTCAGTGATGTAAATTTTGCAAAAATCTGTCGATGTTTTTTTATCGACATTTTGTCCGAATTCGCGCCCCTTTCGTTTGGCCAAGGCTATCGCGTATGGTATGGTGAAAATGCAAACCAATGGCATGTCTACCGATTCGTCATGCTCTGCACGATAAGGTCTCATAAAATGCGAATCCATTAGATGGTTTGGTTGGTTGCACGGCTGCATCAAAGCCAAGCGCTCCCGGTGTCGGCACTACGGCGCACTCTCGCCTGCGCCTCACACGCAGAATCGCCCCTCGCGACACGCGAGCTGAGCACTGCGCGCCGCCGACCAGGCGTACGGAGCGGGACTTCGGCCAGTCACGGACAAACGGTGCATCGTATGTTGAAAAACCTAGCTCTGTCCACTAGCTCAGCTATTCAACGAGATGGTGGCAAATTTCCAGCCACCTCCGATCGATACAAATGGTACTTTTAGAAAATTGTATGCACCACATTTGTCAAACGTAGCCTCTGGCCGGGACTGGCCACCGGCCCGTCTCGAACAACTTCGAGGCTGTACACGATGTGACGTCAGAGGCCACAGCGCGGCCGCCGCCGGTCATGACCTGACCCTGACCGGCCAACCGGCCGGCGGCGGCCGCGCTGTGGCTTCTGACGGCGCATCGTGTACAGCCTCGAAGTTGGTCGAGACGGGCCGGCGCCCAGTCCTGGTCAGAGGCTACGTTTGGCAAATATGGTGCATACAATTGTCTAAAAGTACCATTTGTAGCAATCGGAGGTGACTGGAAATTTGTCACGATCTCCTTGGTAGCTGGGCTAGTGGACAGAGAAGGTTTTACAACATGCGATGCACCGTTTGTCCGTGACTGGCCGAGAGCCCGCACCGTAAGCCGGGTCGGCGACGCGCAGTGCTCAGCTCGCGTGTCGCGAGGGGCGATTCTGCGCGTGAGGCGCGGGCGGGAGTGCGCCTTAGTGCCGACACCGGGGGCGCTTGGCTTTGATGCAGCCGTGCAACCAACCAAACTATCTAATGGCTTTGAATTCTATGAGACCTTGTCGTGCAGAGCATGATTAATCGGTAGACATGCCATTGGTCTGCATTTTCGCCATACCATACGCGATAACCCTGGCCAAACGAAAGGGGCGCGAATTCGGACAAAATGTCAATAAAATAGGCCCTCGATAGATTTTTTGAAAAATTTACATCGCTGAATTCCGCGTGAGCTCAGCTTTACAATGCTGCATCTCCCGTAGTTTGAGCCCTCCGAACCCTTCCAACGAACCGTGTGCTGCTTTCAAACAATTTGCAGTTACCAGTTGTTTGTTACAGTTCGGTACATATGTATACAGTTATTACTTTCATATGTACTATTGAGTGCTGACTGCCACCAGCCATCGTGATTTACTATCCGAGGCTAATGTAGGTATATGAAAAAACTACCTTAATTTCAATATTTTGCATCATACCGAGATGTGCAACCAGGAAAACGGGTTACCTGACGCTTGGCTCCAATCACGGTCTGGTTCCAATATGAAAATTTCGTTTTCCACGACCTAAAATTAAAATTGTTACGCCGCTTCGCGGCGTCACATCGGTGGACATCGTCATAACGAAGCCATCGTCATCGTCTTCGGTTTATCGTAACGCTGAATTTAATAAATAACATTTTTACCTTCTTATCCTCTACAAGGCCCACCGCCTATATTTCTGGGGTTTATCAGGCAAACCCGTACTAAACAATTGCGCTGCTTGGTGGCGCTAAATAACAAGTACCTACTATAATATTAAAATCTACATTAAAAATGCACCAAATGCTTAAATACACGCAAACAAAAATGGGGTATATTTTTTCCATTTCAGCCGATCCCCCACTAAAACATTATTGGCGACGCCCCTGCGAGTTGGTATGAGATAAACGTTATTATTACTTATATGTGTATATGCTACTGCATATCGTGTTTGTTTGTTTTTCTCCGAAAAAAGTGAATTTCTTAAGCTCGAATACCAAAATAAAGCGACCGGCTCAGATACGCGGAGTGAAAAATGGGGGGTACTTTTTTGCCACAAAAAGATGCCCCCCCCTACCCACGGAGAGAGGCTGGATCCGCCAGTGGCCTCATATTTATTATGATGATGGGGGGCATTCTTTTTTCAGTACTACACTACAGTAGATTACAGGTACATACTGTACATACACTACATCTAAAAAAATGACGCATTTGTGATATTGCGAGTTTTTTTTTTGTGATAGCGCCCCCCTTGAGCGATGGCGCCCCCAACGCCAATTTGTCCGTACCACTTTTTTTGGACGTGGTTGCGCCCCTGTTTGTGAGACATTGTGAGACATTCCGGCACGTTCGTGAGGACATTGGGGAATTTCGGTACGTTCGGTTTGTGAGACATTGGTTTTGGTGAGATATTTCGATACGTTCGCGAGGACTAGTGATTAATTCCGATAAGCTCGTGAGACATTCTGACATATTCTGAGATATCAGTGAGACATTCCAACACGTTTGTGAGACATCGTGAGGAATTCAGGGGCGGATCCAGAAATCTTCAGGGGGGGGGGGGGGGGGGGGGGGGGTCATCAATTGCAGTGTGCCCCTACCTATACCCAAATCTGAAAACTCAAACGATTTGGTCCACTATATTTTGAGGGTGCCCCTATTTCAGCATTTTTTCATTGACAAAACGTTGGCTATAAGTATTTGCAATATCAGTCGTACCCCGCGGCACCATTCGCGGCACTTTAAATGATACAAATTTATATAATTTAAAGTGCCACGAATGTTGCTAAAATATATAATTTGTACAGTCAAAAGCGGACCCAGACGGCTGATGCAGAGGGGGTGGGGGGTGGGGGGGGGGGGATGCAACTTGACCGTCGAGGTAGTCGAGGTTCGTGACCAGGGGTGGGGGGGGGGGGGGGGGGGTGGTAGCCGTTTTTAAGAGCAGTAAATCTTATGCATGCGATAGCAGTGTATCATATTGCTTTGTGTTTCGTGCGGACTTAGCAAATGTTCTTGAACTGAAAAAAATAGGCAGCATTTTGCGAAAGACCTGAAGAAAATTAGTCACAAAAGCTGCCCCTTAAACTGAACTACCTACCAGTGGTATTTACGCCAAATGGACACCTATACAACTGCGGCGCCAAAATTTGAGGTTTTGATCGGGCTGGAGAACGAATTTTTGCTATTGGAACCAGGATGCCGGTTCAAAACGAGGAAATATGTTTTGGAGCAAGAGGTGGGGTCAAAAGACATGTTTGCCCCCCCCCATTTAAAGCTAAAGGTAGGGCCATGGCCCCCCATGCCCCCCCCCCCCGCGGCCGCCAGTGTGCACACACTACAGTATATATATAAGACCCTTTTGTACTGGAATAGAAAACACTGATTTATTTGCGCCGCGTAGCGGCGCGGATTTTTTTTGCTTCATTTTTTGGTCTGGATAGCCAGGCCCTCAAAGATTCGAAAGGTGCTGCCATATGTATCAGCTCAAGGGCACCAATACAGCCCCTCAATGAGATTCGAAAGGTGCTGCCATATGTATCAGCTCAAGGGCACCAATACAGCCACTCAATGAGATTCGAAAGGTGCTGCCATATGTATCAGCTCAAGGGCACCAATACAGCCACTCAATGAGATTCGAAAGGTGCTGCCATATGTATCAGCTCAAGGGCACCAATACAGCCACTCAATGAGATTCGAAAGGTGCTGCCATATGTATCAGCTCAAGGGCACCAATACAGCCACTCAATGACATTCTTCCACCGCAAAGATAGAAGGAATTTCGCCGCAGTGGCACACAAATGGGATTTTTTTTCTCCCAATATTCTAACAGCTTGGGTGCTGTTGCTTACCAGTTTCAAATACGTCTCCTGGATTTCCAGCCATGAACCACATTATACAAACAAAAAAAAGGCGGGGCCCTATGGGTTCGTTAGCGACAAAAAAAACGATAGTCAACAAACATCGTGACATCGAGGATTTATCAAGACGCTCGTATGCAATATGCGCAGCGAAGCGGCGCGTTTTTTATCTCTTAATTTTGCACCATTTCGCATAAAATAGGTGGGTTTTCAGCAATTTGATGGGGGCACCAGGGGCATTGGTGCCCGGCCTCCCCCTCCTGGATTCAAGGGGCACGGGCACCCGGCGCCCCCCCCCCCCGCCCTGTTCCACCGCCTATGGAAACAGATCCCGACTCCCGAAGGGCCCGAGGGGCCCATCGAGTCCGATATGTTGTTGCCTTTGGTATAAAGGCACGTTGGTGCCCCTTCATAGCCCAAGGGGACGGAAGGCATGAAGGAACATTTTTTTGGATAATTTAGCAATTCTAATTTAGTATCATTTCGCGAAAAAAAAATGTTTTCCAGCTACCAATACTTGTGATTCCATGGAGGCACCAGGCGATTGTTTTCCCTCGTGGATTCAAGGGGGCACGGTGCCCCGGGTGCCTCCCTTCGCCACACAGTGCCGCCTACCGGCACGGTGGTTCCCCTGGTACACCGGCGCGGTGGTGCCCCCGGTGCCCTGGCACGGTGGTGCCCCTGGTGCCCCCGGCGCGGTAGTGTCCCTTCACTGCCCAGGGGGGGGGTGGGGGGGGGTGGGGGGGGGTCATGACCCCAGTGAACCCTCCCCTGGATCCGCCACTGGCGGAATTCTGGTACGTTTGTGAGGACATTGTGAAACATTCCGGTACGTTTATGAGGCGTTGACTGTTGCTCGCCGGTGCAGCGGCTGCAGGCGTGCCGCGTGAGCGTTTGCCTCGCTTGTGGTTGGGTTAACCTTGAATCAGCCGGTTACGCAAGGTCACAAAACATCAACTGATACCCACATCTGTCTGTGGTGCGTAGTAAGGTTATACATATCTGAGCCTCACGGTAAACAGCGTATCTCTGACCTTCGTCCGACATCCGTCCACTACACATTCAGGAAGCAACCAGAAGTCGCTGCCCCTACCCGGTGTTGGGAACGCTGGACTGGAAAGTATCATACCACTGGGTCATGTAGGGTGTGTTGTGCTATGTTTCGGCTGTCTTCAGTCCTGTGCCGTCCTCTGCTGTGCCGTCCTCTGCTGTGCCGCGTGCCGTGCTGTGCCGTTCTGTGCTGTGCCGCGTGACGTGCTGTGCTGTTGCCGTGCTGTGCCGTGCTGTGCTGTGCCGTGCCGTGCTGTGCTGTGCCGTGCCGTGCTGTGCTGTGCCTGTGCCGTATTGTGATGTGCCGTGCTGTGGTGCCGTGCTGTGCTGTGCCGTGCTGTGCCGTGCTGTGCCGTGCTGTGCCGTGCTGTGCCGTGCTGTGCCGTGCTGTGCCGTGCCGTGCTGTGCCGTGCTGTGCCGTGCTGTGCCGTGCTGTGCCGTGCTGCTGTTTTAAAGCCGTTTTCCGACGTCCGTGGCATTCAGTTCTCTTCCATATGCCATAGATACGGTCACGTGTTATGCTGTGATGTAGAGGAATGTGTGATGTAGAGGACTGACATACCTCGCGTGGACGTATCTCAGTGACTGACATACCTCGCGTGGACGTATCTCAGTCTTCTTGTTTGGCAGCAGTGGCGGATCCAGTGGGGTGGGGGGGGGGGGGGGGGGGGTCACGGGGGTCATGACTCCCCTTCCCCTTGGACCGTGAAAAGGGCACCACCGCGCCGGTGTACCAGGGGCACACACCGCGCCAGTGTACCAGGGGCATCGCCACGCCGGTGTACCAGGGGGCACCACCACGCGGGGGCACCAGGGGGCACCACCACGCCGGTTGTACCAGGGCCACGATGGCGCCGGTGTGTACCAGGGGACACGGCAACCACCGTGCCGGTAGGCGGCACTGTGGGCGAGGGGAGACACCGGGGCACCGTGCCTCCTTAAGTCCAGGAGGGGGAAATAATGGCCTGGTGCCGCCATGAAATCACAAGCATTGGTCGCTGGATAACCTTTTTTCTTGCGAAATGATGCTAAATTAGAATTGCTAAATTATGCAAGAAAAAAAATGTCCCTTTATGCCTCCCGTCCCCTTGGGCTATGAAGGGGCACCAGCGTGCCTTTATACCAGAGGCAACAACGTATCGGACTCGACGGGCCCTGAGGGTCCACGGGAGTCGGGATCCGCTTCCATAAGCGGTGGACAGGGGGGGGGGGGGGGGAAACCGGACACCGTGCCCCCTTGAAACCAGTAGATTGGGGAGGCGGAGCACCAATGCCCTGGTGCCCCCATCAAATTGCTGAAAACCCACCTATTTTATGCGAAATGGTGGCCCGTGGCTGGTGCAAAATTAAGAGACAAAAACGTGCCGCTTCGCTACGCATATTACATACGTGCGTCCTGATAAATCCTTGATGTCAAGATGTTTGTTGACTATCGTTTTTTTTTCGCCGAACGAACTCATTATAGGGCCTTGTATAATGTGGTTCATGACTGGAAATCCATGAAAACGTATTTGAAACTGGTAAGCAACTGCACCCAAGCTGTTAGTATTTTGTAATTAAAAAGACGAAAATATCACATTTGTGTGCCACTGCGGCGAAATTCCTTCTATATTTGTGGTGGAAGAATCTCATTGGGTGGCTGCATTGGTGCACTTGGGCTGATATATATATATATATATATATATATATAATATATATTATATATATATATATATATATATATATATATATAGAGTATATATATATATATATATCTAATCTCATCTATCTATCTATCTATCTATCTATCTATCTATCTATCTATCTATCTATCTATCTATCTATCTAATCTATCTATCTATCTATCTATCTATCTATCTATCTATCTATCTATCTATCTATCTATCTATCTATCTATCTATCTATCTATCTATCTATCTATCTATCTATCTATCTATCTATCTATCTATCTATCTATCTATCTATCTATCTATCTATCTATCTATCTATCTATCTATCTATCTATCTATCTATCTATCTATATCTACTCTATCTATCTATCTATCTATCTACCTACCTACCTACCTACCTACCTACCTACCTACCTACCTACCTACCTACCTACCTACCTACCTACCTACCTACCTACCTACCTACCCACCTACCTACCTACCTACCTACCTACCTACCCTACCTCTCTCGCTCTCGCCCTCGCTCTCGCTCTCGCTCTCGCTCTCTCTATTTTTTTCTTCTATTTTTTATTTTCAACATTAGAGAGTTTTGTATAGTTTTGTCTCTGGCTGTATATAACACTATGCTTTATGTTATCATGCAAAATAAAAATTGCCCCAAAATTAAACAAACAATACAAAAACTGGCAATTAAATCGGAAGCTCATCGATGCACATCGACGGCGACCTATTTAGTGTCGGCGATTTGTTTAGAGTATTCAACAACGTTGAACAATTAATACAAAAGCCGCAACATGTGTCGCTTCATACAAGAGCGAAAATGTGTCGCTTCCAGACAGTGGAGGGAAAATACCGGACCATGAATCATAAGAAGTATATGTATTTTGCTTTTTCAGTTTTTCCAAACTTCTAACTTTGATTTAGGGAATAATTGTATTTAATTCTTAAATTTAGATCCCATCATTTTAATAGCATAACCGTAGCCAAATAAATTGTTGCTAATAAAATAAAAAGGTCATTATTTCCCTTTAACAGCACGTTGCTTGGCAACGTTGGCGGGTGTTTGTGAAGCTTTATCATGATCAATGTCATTCACTGCTTACGTAAGGCATGTATAATCGCTGCATCCTACACGGAAGTTTCGGATATAGGAACATCACCCTACTGGCTTTCTTTCTAGTGCGCTGCCGACTACCTCTCAATATTGCATAATATGCAACAGGGGGCCTATTTTGGCCGCCACTGCAGTGTACTGCAGTGTACTGATTAGGCTCGGAGCGCCTGACTAGGGCGGCCGCCTTCTGTGACGCTCCGTTTTTTAACTCGTGTGTTTAGCGGTTTCTACGCTCCACCTCGCGGAGAGAGTGGGCAGAGACAGTGCTGAGTTGTGCCAGAACCGAGTGAGTGACCATCTGAGACTCGAACGTGGACGTTTATAATCACTTTCGATCGTTTTTGTGTTTGTTGATGCCGGTGAGCGCTCAATGGGAGGGGTCACGCATGGTGACCCGGAGTTCTACCGCTTCCGGAAGAGGTATGGCCGTCCCAGCCAATCAGGGCTGCCGACCACCATCTACCGATACCTGGATCGGGCGGACTGCCCTGTCCGGAGCTGGGCGAGCGGCCGCGCCGCTGCTGCGGCCTGCCTGGCTGGGGCGGGGGGCGGCGTCAGACCGTTGGGCGGAGAGAGAGCGGCCGTGGCCTCGTTCGGGAAGCTTGCTGATGGCTCGTCCCGCCCGGTCAGAAGAGGAACGCATCGCGCGCGGGCCGTCGCGCTGGACGGTGTGTCCAGTTTCGACGGCACCGCGGTAGCCACCGCGGACTGTGCGCGCGGCCGGAGTGGATGCGAGGACGCGTCCCCCGTCTGCGCTCTGCCTGGCTCCGCCCGCGCCGCTGACGCAGGGCCGGGCGGCCGCTGTGGCGCGGCGCGGCCGTGACCCGCTCGGGTCGTGTTCTTCGAGCGGCAGCGACATCTATTCCGCTGACCACGCGCCACTACTGCCACCTGGTGCCGCCGCGAAGCCGGAGCCGAGCGCTGACTGCGGCCGGCTTGCTACGCCGGTCTATGAGGGGGCACCAGCGGCATCATCAAGACGACACAGACATCTTCTGCAGCCGCCCCGCCTGACGATGCGACAGACGCAGCAGGCTGTGAACCGTGCGGCCTTGGCCTCATCGTGTGCACTGAAGGTTGGCCACCTGAATGTGCGTTCTCTGACAGCGCATCTAGACGAGGTCAACCATCTGCTGCTGCGGGAGCAGTTGGACGTGCTTTGTCTCAGCGAGACATGGCTGACCAATGCAGTTGACACCAGCATGCTGCTGTTCCCCGGCTACACCATCAGCCGTCTAGATCGACGGACCAGGAAGACGGGAGGCGGGGTTGCCATCGTCCACCGCAGCACACTGAGGGCCGAGAAGCTGCGGGTGCCCACTGTCAACTCGACACTCGAAGCACTCTGGCTGCAGATCATCAGCCAATCCACCATCATCGTCGGCGCAGTGTATCGCCCTCCATCTGGTCCGTCTACGCCAGCCATCGACGACCTCCGCCACCAGCTCACGCACGTTCTGTCGCATGACCGACCAACCTTCGCACTTGGAGACCTCAACTTCGACCTTCTTCACCCTGAGAAGCCAGGTGTATCGTCTTACGCACAGCAGCTTAGCGACCTGTCGTTAACTCAGCTGATCACGGAGCCGACCCGGCCTGGTCCGAGACCTACGCTGATCGACCACGTGACAACAAACCGACCGGACCTGACATCAGCCGCCCGAGTGACGCCGTGCAACATCAGCGACCACGACCTTATCACTGTGGCCGTCACCGATATCAAGGCACGTCGCAGTCCCGACATCATCACCGTGAGGTCCACACAACGCGTCAACAAGGACGCCCTCTGTCTCGACCTCCTCCAAGCCGACTGGAAACAGGTCTATGAAGCAGCTGACTCCACCACCGACATGTGGAACAGCTTCATCGCTGTATGGGATCCGATCATAAATCAGCACATGCCTATGCGGACCA
>JAXIVJ010016355.1:22500-27500 GCA_036785665.1 Chirona hameri | reverse complement strand
TAAGCACGTGATGCACGTGATTTTAAGGTTTTCAACCGAGTTTACGGATACTACCGAGTGGTATATATATATATTCGTACATCCTGTCCTGTCCTGTCCTGTCCTGTCCTGTCCTGTCCTGTCCTGTCCTGTCCTGTCCTGTCCTGTCCTGTCCTGTCCTGTCCTGTCCTGTCCTGTTTAACTAATTAAAGCGGTCCTGTTTAACTAATTAAAGCGGTAATTCTGCATTGCAGTACCACATTGATATAAGCACGTGATGCACGTGATTTTAAGGTTTTCAACCGAGTTTACGGATACTACCGAGTGGTATATATTCGTACATTTCCGACGCATTTGATACGATAGTTTTAGACAGTTGTAGGTTGTGCAGTTTTGGGCGAAGGTTTGTGCTGTAACTAACATATAAGGTGTTAAGAAATATTTTACCGTAAAAACAGTTTTTTGGGGAGGGAGGGGAGGGGAGGGGTTCTCGCCCACCCCGTAGTCCAGCCTATAGCTATATGCCGCCGCGGGTGGGGAGAGGGGAAATTGGGGAATTTCCAACATCAAATAAAACAAGGATTTAATAAATAAATGTTCAGTTTCTTGACAGCTAGTGCCATGACAAAATGTACCTATTATGTGTCATATAGGACAAGTGCGATCATAACGGTTGGGAAGCTTTCAAAGTGATGCTGGCATAAAAACCTGCTGCCCAATCATTACAATTGTAACATCAGACGATCAGCGAAATCCTTATCTTTAAAGTATTTGAGTTTTTCATTATTATGCATTCTGAAACATGTTGTTGATTGTGGGTGCCGAAATACTATTTTGGGTGCCCATTTCAACTTTGTGGGTGCCAGGACACCCACAAAGAGATAGGAAACCACACCCCTGTACCAGGGGCGCGAAAACGCCAACGAGACGGCGACCGGTGGTGCCGTGGTCGTCGCCCGAACGTAGTAGCAGTTGTATATTTTGAACTACATATGGCAGCTGGCAGGCAGCTCCCATATGGCGTCTGCGCCAGTTCGGTTGGCGGTTGGCTCCATTTTTTGTGATGTGTGGGGTCGACGGTTTTGAAAGCTTGTGTCGTTTTTTAACTTGATTTGGTTGTATAAGTTATTCCCGGAGAGCCAATTCGCTTCTGGAGGACGGTGGACCAGCTGGATAGCACATAAATTTAAGTCAACAGCCGCCCCCTCGCGTCGCTCTTCAGTTTTCTAGTGTTTTCGCGCGATTTTAAGTTTCGGCCACCTGCAAGATTTGCCTGGTATTCGCAAGAAGTGTTTTCAGACCGACCGAAGTGATTTTCGTGCCTCTTTCTTTCGTGTTTAATATTGTTTTCTTCATTTATTATTTTCAATAATTGGCCATGGGCCTCGCCCGTCGAAACTCCTTTCTACCGTTTCTGAAAGAGGCTACCACCGCCGTCTCCACCAAACAGCAGCCCCGCGCGCCGGGCAGGGGAACTCTGTCCACATGGCCGACCCTCCTGCCGCCATCAATCACTCGCCACCCGGCGCCCACCCGGACAGTGGCGGCGTAAGGTGGCATCGCAGGGGGAGAAGAGCCGGCCATCGCGTCCAGGCACGTCGTCGTCACACCATCGATGAGGAACATCAATTGTATTGTATAATAACGAACAATCCACACGAATGTGGTTTTTACAGTTCTGAGTCAAAAATGGATACACATGGGATAAGACATGATATAGTAAAACATGCGCACACATATACACATACGTCCACACCGAAATCGAAATAAAATCAGACATTTGCTGGCAGGAAGTCGGCGCTTCAGCTGTCTTTTAACATTGTCTGACAGACATATCGCTGAACTCGCGTGGCAGCTCGTTCATGCCAAGCGCCGCGCGGTAGGCGAAGCGCCTCTTGCCAGTCTCCGTCCTAACCCGCGGTAGGAATAGGAGCCGGTCCTGCCTAGTGGGCCGCGATGTGGGCAGGCCTGTCACAGTGGGTGACGAATATCTCGGCGAGACTCTCCGGCTCAGCGGTGCGGCGGACTTTGTGGAGGAAGGCAGAGGGTTTGTTAGAGGACGAGGTTGGGAGCATCCAGCCACCCCACCGCGTCACGCACACCAGAAACGCGGTCGTGCTTGCGTTTTCCGGAAGCGACTCGGCGATCAATGACGCCTGAACCAAGGCCGCGCTCTGATCCTCCTCACAGGCCCTGAATCCGCCTCTGGAACAGAGATCATGATCTCCAGTCGCCGGATCACGCCCATGGGGCGAAAACCAGCGGCTGAGGAGAGATCAGAGGGGGCCTATGTAGGTCAGAGTTGGGCCCCTGGAGGCCAGAGGGGGTCCTTTGGAGGTCAGAAAAGGCCTCCGAAGGCCAGAGGGGGTCCTATGGAGGTCCTATGTAGGTCAAAGGCCCCTTCTCGAATGGAGGCCCCCCTCTCAAATTGAGGCCCCCACAAATTTCGACTTGCCCCCCCCCCCCCCTCACAAAAATCCGTGGCGTCGACCCTGATGGGTGGTGGGTGGTTTTAGGCCACATAGAGCTGGCAGAACACTGCACAAAATGTTGAACAAATACAGTTGAGACAACCACAATGTGTTTTGGATGGCAAAATGTGGATAATGTAATCGTGAAAGCGCGAGTTGTTGAAAAAGAGAGTTCGGATTGAAATATAATGCCTAAGACAATATCCAATAAAGCGCTGCCACAAAGATTATACCGCCTACATGGCGACCAGCTCACGTGGGACAAATTTGGACGGCGGACCAACCAATGTTTTGTATTACCCATGCCTGACAGATATCCCCTGCCGTACCTGCAGGACTTTGCCATCCACCTGCCGGGCTGCACAGTCTTCTCCAAGCCCAACCTGATTAGAGCCTAAAATCAAATTAAAGTAGAGCCCGACCAGACGTCCACAAGACAGCAATCACCACTCCATTCGGACTGTGGGAGATGGAGGCCCTGTCATTCCGGACTCAGAAATGCCAGCCAGACGTTCCAGCGCTTCATGGATGAGGTGCTGCGGGTGTCCCTGGCTGCTTCAGCTACCTAGATGACATCCTGATCGCCAGCCGCTCAGAGGAGGAGCACCTCGGGCATCTCTGACAGGTGCTGGAGCGACTGGACAAGTACGGTGTCGTCGTCAACAGCGTCAAATGTGTCTTCGGAGTCCAGCAACATCACCTTCCTGGGCCACGACGTCACCATCGACGGCATCGCACCGCTGCCAGACAAGGTGAAAGCCATCCAAGACTTCCCTCGCCCGGACACAGAGCGGCAGCTTCGCCGGTTCATCGGGGATGGTGGCGTACTACCACCGGTTCGTGCCTGGAGCGGCCCGCCCTCCTCCGGCCTCTGAACGAGCTCCTCTCAAGAAGGAGTCCAAACGGGCTCGCGCCGTCACGTGGAGCGACGAGGCCGAGGGCGCCTTCACAGGTGTCAAAGCCAGGCTGGCAGAGGCCACGCGTTTGGCTCACCCAGCGGCCGGCGCTCCCATCAACATCCACGTGGACGCCCTCTGACACGGGCGTGGGAGCGGTCCTGCAGCAGCACCTCAGCGGCCAATGGCGGCCGCTGGGGGTACTTCTCCAAAACACTAAAACTGGCTGAGACGCGCTACAGCACGTTCGGGCGGGATCTCCTGACGGTCTACCTGGCCATCCGTCACTTCAGGCACAGAGTAGACGGCCGGGAGTTCACCATCTTCACGGACCATCGCCCGCTCGTCTCGGCCATCGGTTCCAGCTCTGACCGCTACTCTCCTCTCGAGACTCGCCATCTGGACTTCATCTGCCAGTTCTCCACGGACGTCCGTCACATCCCTGGAAAGGACAACGCTGTGGCGGACGCGCTGTCTAAGACGGTGGGTGCATTCCAAGCCTGACGCCTCCCCTCCAGGGACTTCGACGAGCTGGCGGACGCCCAACAGGGAGACCAAGACCTCCAGACGTTCCTGGCATCACCACACTCTCTGACGCTGCGCTGGACACAGCTCGACAGCGGGCAGACGCTAATCGTCGATGAGTCGTCCGGCACGCCGCGTCCGTTGGTTCCTGAGCGCCTTCGGCGAGAGTACTTCCGGCTCCTGCACGGTCTGTCACACCCGGGGATCCGCAGCACCTAACATCTCATCTGCAGCCGGCTTCGTGTGGGCCCAACATGAAGGCCGACATCAGGGACTGGACACGTGAGTGCGTCCCCGTGTCAGCGCGCCAAAGTGCAACGGCACACACGGGCGCCGGTGCACGCGTTCGTGCCCCCGGAGGCGCGGTTCGACCACGTGCACATCGACTTCGTCGGACCGCTACCGCCCTCAGACGGACACGCCCTACCTCCTCACATGCGTGGACCGGTTCACACGATGGGTGGGAAGCACTCCCTATGCCTGACATCAGGGTGGCGACTGTGGCGCGCGCCTTCGTCTCCGGCTGGGTGGGCGCGGTTCGGAGTACCTGCACAGATCACCACTGACCGCGGCTCACAGTTTGAGTCAGGCCTGTGGCGCCATCTCTCCACCCTGCTCGGCTGTAAGCGCCACCGAACCACGAGCTACCCTCCCCAGAGCAACGGATGGTGGAGAGGTTTCATCGCAGCTCAAGACGGCGCTGCGCGCGTCCGACGGATCACCGCGCTGGACCGACCGGCTACCACTCATCCTGCTCGGCGTGCGCTCTGCCCTGAAAGAGGACCTCGGCTGCACGGCGGCAGAGCTGGTGTACGGACAACCCCAACATCTCCCCGGGGAGTTCCTCACCCCGCCGCCACTGACGAAGCTTGCTGGAACCGTCGTCATACGTTGACGACCTGCGCGGGTCATGCGTCATCTTCGTCCAGCGGCCCCACGGGCGTGTGCTTTCGTTCCGTCGGCCCTCGAAGACTGCAGCCACGTCTTCGTCCGCCGAGACGCCTCCCAGCCCCCGCTGACCCACCGTACGACGGTCCCTTCAGGGTGGTGCGGAGGTCGACAAAAACTGTCGTCATCCACAGTAAGGGAAAGGATGAGGTCATCTCCATTGACCGCGTACAGCCCGCCT
>JAXIVJ010016355.1:5000-17500 GCA_036785665.1 Chirona hameri | reverse complement strand
ATAATTTTTGTTTAGAACATCAGCCGCTACCGAACATAATGTTGAATCTTGATGCATGCCACCAAAAAGCAGGAGCCTTCTATTTCGAATGGTGTATCTCACATTAACATACAACTAACCGATAACAACATACCATTTTTAATTAATATTGGCTTTCAGTCCTTTCCCGGCCCTGTCCATTAGACACATCCGCTCGTGACCGGTGTGTAATATCCAAACTATGAGGTTTGCACTTGTTCCCAGTAACATAGCTATGCGGCTCAGGCTGGTTGAACCCCTGTAACAAATCAGTGCGTCCACGTGCCTGGCTTAAAACATCTCTGTGACCCTCCTCCACATGCGACTCATCCTATATTCCTCAATATGCCCGCGTCGAAATATGTCCCGTACTTGGTAGCGCACGGCTGCCGCCGTATTGGCACATCACAGCTGGATATCCTCCCAGACCTGTGCCGGCTTGGCGGACGAGTCACCACTCTCAGCGTGCGCGGGCTGGAAGCGGTGGCTGGTCTTCACACTCTGTTTACCAGGGCGGGACTGAGCTGACTGCGTGTTCTGCTCGTTCTGATTCGCCACCGCCGGCTGCCGTCTCTCACAAACAACCACCGACTTCGGAGGATGATCAGGGGCCTCCGCCGCCACATTGACCTCGACTTCAACTGTCTGGGCGACAACGCTGGTCCCAGCAGTCTGAATCAGGACCCTGCCACCGCTGGTTCCGACAGCCTGAGTCAGGACCCTGACACCGCTGGTCCCGGCCGTCTGAGTCAGGACCCTGACACCGCTGGTCCCTGCCGTCTGGTCCGGGTCCCCTGCACTGGCACCGCTGGTCTGTTCAGGGACGGCGGTGCTGACGTTGCTGGTCTGTTCAGGGGCCGCTATGCTGGTCTGTTCAGGGGCGGCAGTCTGGTCACTCTGCTCAGCAGTGCCGAGGTGGATGGCTGCAGGTCCGGAGAGACCACGCCGGTGGCCGCGGCCAGCCGCTCTGTGGACGGTCGCCGGCGCCGGCAGCGCCGGGACCGCCGGCAGGGGTACTGCCTCCACAGCGGCCGGCTGCTGCTGCTGCTGCTGCTGCTCAGGAGACCCCGGTGTCGAATCCGGAGAAAAGCCAGCGTTCACAATACCGTCCTGAACACGAGAAGCAAGAATTACTGACAGTTCAACACACCACCCGGGTCAGGCATTAATCATTTTTAATGCATTAAAACCGATAATTAGCAAAAATATTTAATTAACAAAAAACTTTTGTTAACTAAACAAACCTTGTCAGAAATTCGAGGCTATTTTTAGACAAACCAGAAACATTCACAGCAATACAACATTAATGAGAATGACCTAAGCAGAGTGATATGGCAAAAAGCATGCTATGACATTTTAAAAGTTAACCTGTGTTATGAGATGCAAGACGATATTACATTAAACAATGTATATATAACATAAAACAGCATATAACGTTTGAAGTTGGTTTGGTGCCGACTGCAACATGTGCTGTGTGACCTGCGCTGCGCCTGCTGTTGGAGCTCTGGGAGCACGTCTGACCTGCGTCTGCTGTTCTGGGAACACGTCTGACCTGTTGTTCGTGCTCTGGAAACATGTCTGACCTGTGTCTGCTGCTCTGGGAGCACGTCTGACCTGCGTCTGCTGTTCTGGAAGCACGTCTGACCTGTTGTTCGTGCTCTGGAAACATGTCTGACCTGTGTCTGCTGCTCTGGGAGCACGTCTGACCTGTGTCTGCTGTTCTGGGAGCACGTCTGACCTGTGTCTGCTGCTCTGGGAACACGTCTGACCTGTGTCTGCTGCTCTGGGAGCACGTCTGACCTGCGTCTGCTGTTCTGGGAGCACGTCTGACCTGTGTCTGCTGTTCTGGGAGCACGTCTGACCTGCGTCTGCTGTTCTGGGAGCACGTCTGACCTGTGTCTGCTGTTCTGGGAGCACGTCTGACCTGTGTCTGCTGTTCTGGGAGCACGTCTGACCTGTGTCTGCTGCTCTGGGAGCACGTCTGACCTGTGTCTGCTGTTCTGGGAACACGTCTGACCTGTGTCTGCTGCTCTGGGAGCACGTCTGACCTGTTGTTCGTGCTCTGGAAACACGTCTGACCTGCGTCTGCTGTTCTGGGAGCACGTCTGACCTGCGTCTGCTGTTCTGGGAACACGTCTGACCTGTGTCTGCTGCTCTGGGAGCACGTCTGACCTGTTGTTCGTGCTCTGGAAACATGTCTGACCTGCGTCTGCTGTTCTGGGAACACGTCTGACCTGCGTCTGCTGTTCTGGGAGCACGTCTGACCTGTGTCTGCTGCTCGGGGAACACGTCTGACCTGTTGTTCGTGCTCTGGAAACATGTCTGACCTGCGTCTGCTGCTCTGGGAGCACGTCTGACCTGTTGTTCGTGCTCTGGAAACATATCTGACCTGCGTCTGCTGTTCTGGGAGCACGTATGACCTGCGTCTGCTGTTCTGGGAACACGTCTGACCTGTTGTTCGTGCTCTGGAAACATGTCTGACCTGCGTCTGCTGCTCTGGGAGCACGTCTGACCTGTTGTTCGTGCTCTGGAAACATGTCTGACCTGCGTCTGCTGTTCTGGGAGCACGTCTGACCTGTGTCTGCTGTTCTGGGAACACGTCTGACCTGTGTCTGCTGCTCTGGGAACACGTCTGACCTGTTGTTCGTGCTCTGGAAACATGTCTGACCTGCGTCTGCTGCTCTGGGAACACTCTGACCTGTTGTTCGTGCTCTGGGAACACGTCCTCGTAGGCAGGCGGCTTGTCCGTGTCCTCCTCGGAGTAGGACGGAGGCCGGTCCAGGATGGCATGGCTGCCCACGTAGAAGTCGCCGGAGTGGAAACTGATGTCACTGTTCCGCCGCAGCCACGGCACTCGGCGACCTAGACGGTCCCTGACCGACAACAACACGACAGTTAGGTATTCTGGGCCGACATGTGTTTTGATTTAAACGTTTTTTAACATTTGAAAAACAATTCTTTAAACGTTGACCGAAATTCTATACTCTTAAAAGCTTCTGTTGTGGTGGCGAAAGTCACATGCTTCCACTTATATCGATTTGTTTTCTCTCATAGAATGGCAAAAAAGGCATTGCTAAGATTATCCAAATACTATAATTTAGGAGAAAAAGATACTTTCTTTGAAAATAACCATAGAAATAAAACAAAGATAATAACTGGGTGGGGCCTTTTTGTGCTTTAACATGGGTTTTTAATTAAGATAGCAGATTTGTAGAGCAGAGCTGCAGATCGAAAAACGGGTTGTGAAATAATTATCTCGCTACGCTAAGTAATTTCGACACAGGACTAGTGGGCCCCTTTTAGAAGACGCCGTTTCGTGCCCCGATCGGGGCACGAAACTTGTTTCGGGTCAGCACAACGGTTGTTTACGTTACAGCAGCCTGCGTATATATGCCTAAAGTCCGCCGTTATTGTGTGCAATAGTTTCCATATCCAAGCTACCATATGCATGACCAGGGACGCAGGAACTATGTTCAAGTTGGGGCGGGAGGGGGGAGGCGGAGGCATTCTGAAGTCGATTATTTCCATGCAACGCCCATAGGCGTAATGTTAAAATCCAAAATGTTTGGGGGGAGGGGGCAGCTGCCCCCTCCCCCCAAACTATGTGCATGACGTCATAATTCTCATGAAGTTTTTATGGCCATTAAGGAGAAGAGAGAAACATGCCCATTTTTCGACGGATATCCATCTATCGTCCAAACAAATGTCATATTCGTTTTTTTCCAGCTCTGTCGTTACGTTTAGCAATGATTGTATCCGTCCTTTTATCTTTATTTATGTGTGCGATTAATTCAGCAAGGCTTAAGTTATTGTTTGTATTAATAATGTGTTTTTTCCCTATCCCAATAACGTGATTTAAAAGCGTGCCTCCATCCATACCCAATATTACTAGTGCGGACCCATTTCGCTGGATCGGGTTTGGGTCCGGGGCAAAACCGTAGTCATACATCATACATGTCGCGAGGAATGCAGACAAACAAAATTAAAAAGAAATGCTGGTGAAAAGCAAATCCCGGCGATGGGATTCGAACCCGGGACTCCAGCGACAAATAAAGAAAGAAGATACCCCTGACCACGCGGTACACACACACACACACACACACACACACACACACACACACACACACACACACACACACACACACACACACACACACACACACACACACACACACACACACACACACACACACACACACACACACACACACACACACACACACACACACACACACACACACACACACACACACACACACACACACACACACACACACACACACACACACACACACACACACACACACACACACACACACACACACACACACACACACACACACACACACACACACACACACACACACACACACACACACACACACACACACACACACACACACACACACACACACACACACACACACACACACACACACACACACACACACACACACACACACACACACACACACACACACACACACACACACACACACACACACACACACACACACACACACACACACACACACACACACACACACACACACACACACACACACACACACACACACACACACACACACACACACACACACACACACACACACACACACACACACACACACACACACACACACACACACACACACACACACACACACACACACACACACACACACACACACACACACACACACACACACACACACACACACACACACACACACACACACACACACACACACACACACACACACACACACACACACACACACACACACACACACACACACACACACACACACACACACACACACACACACACACACACACACACACACACACACACACACACACACACACACACACACACACACACACACACACACACACACACACACACACACACACACACACACACACACACACACACACACACACACACACACACACACACACACACACACACACACACACACACACACACACACACACACACACGCACACACACACACACACACACACACACACACACACACACACACACATCAAATTTGGTGCGGCTAGGTCTCATAACTCCCGAGAAGTGGCCGACCGAATTGACGATCCCGCTATAAAAAAAAGTTGCATGTGCCCGCAGCACGTGCTGTGGAAGCGCCACAGTCGCCACCCCTCAAGGTTTTCACGCACCCATGTGAACTACCCGCCCACCGAGTTTGGTCGCCCTGCGTCCACTAGTAAGGGCGGCACGGCTGGGCAAGCAGATTTTGCAGTGCCCCACGTGGCGGCTCGTGGCACGAGTCACGTGGCACCGATCGCCAGGCGACCGGAACCATCATCTGTCACTCAGTGAGCTCTATAAGTGTACCAAATTTGGAGTGGCTAGCGGAAAAAAAAATCCCGCAATCAGAGGACCCCCGCGATATCAGGTTAACCCCCCTAGAGGAAAAAGCGTCGTCCCCCCTCGGAAAAATCAGCAAAATTGTTTTTCCGCACCCATGTGGCCTACCCGTCCACCGAGTTTGGTCGCCCTGCGTTCACTGGTATGGGCGGCACGTCTTGTCAAGCAGTGTGTTGCAGTGGGGTCACGTTACGGCTCGTGGCACGTGCCACATGCCACCGATCGATCGGCGACTGGCACCATCCTCTGTCCCCCGTCACACTGCTCCTGACCGTGCAGACGGCGTGGCGCTGCGCCTTTTTGTCGATGCGCTGGGACCAAAAGACCTTGGACAGACAAGCAAGCAAACATACAAAGTCACTACAGTAGAGTTCCCCAGTATAAACCTCCGATATTTCACTTTGTCAAAACCTACGGTTTTAACCATCTTTCTGCTGAGAGAGATTCTACCAACTCCGCTCAATCTGCTCAGCCATTCGCTAATTTCGTTCCAAAAACTCCGCATGTAATCCCACCCCCAAAATGTATGATTTATAGTATCCCTAGCACTGTTACATCTTGGACATCTATCATGTTCGGCTATGCCTATGCGGAATAGCAAGCTATTTGTTGCAACGATTTTCGTCATAATCTTATAATTCAGCATCTGAAGTAGAGCTGATGTGGTACTTTTATATATTGATTCATATGTTACAGTCCAATCCACATTTCCAAATTGTATTTCCCAATGGCGTTCCCATGAATTGTGACTTTGTCGGTATTTGTCACTGATTAACCGATGGTAAAACTTTGTTGCTCCGCGTCTGCTTTCAAGAACACAACTTACATAAGGATGGATGATTGGTTCCACATGCTTTTCTTTATTACGTTGTGCTATTAAGTATTTTGGTAAACTTCGAATGAGACCCAGTAAATCTAAAAGCGTGGCTCTAACGCCAAACTTGTCTTTAAATTCACTAAAATTCAGAAAGCGTCCTGTTTCGCTCACGACGTCATCAATATTATGCAGGCCCCTACTCATCCACTGCCCAATCTTCTCATCTTTAGATTTGGTTTCATTTGAATACCATAAACAACAGCGACCTACATCTAATAAGTCTATCACTATCGTTGAAATTAAGTTGGCGTACGCCATTATTGTCTCTTTCCAAAAAGCATTCCCTATCGTTTTTGCTAATTTTGCGAGCGATCGCGCGTTTCTGTTCAATACAAAGGCGGCTTGAGCTATTTCACTATCAAAAAGTGTTGTCCAAACCTGGGTAGAAACTAACTACCTCCTAATCCATGTTATCTTAAGTGCTTCAATGTAGGACTCTATCTCGATCATCGCTACTCCACCTTCGTTATATTTTTTGTACATACTGCTTCTTTTGATTCTGTCTGTTCTCCCACCCCATACCAAGTTAAACATCACCTGCTTTACCTTGTCGGTGAACCGCTTGGGTGGTGCAGGAAGAGCGGTAAATAAATGCGTAAATTTGGGTAAGAGCAACGACTTAATGACAATGACTTTCCCTTAATTGTAAGATTACGACGCTTCCATCCTTTTATGATTGCCATAACTTGGTTCAGCTCATTTTCGAAATTTTCTTGAAAGATTGTACTTTCGTCGTTTGCATAATATACACCTAAGACCTTAAGTTTCTTCACCCATCGGAAATTTAGGTCTTCACAGATCACAGCCTTTCCTCGACTTCAGCACCCGCCCAAAAAGCTTCAGTTTTGCCTATATTTGGCTTAAGACCGGAAAACTTCGCGAATATTCCTTAGTCGTAAAACAGTGTTCGGTAACTGTTCACGCTACCATCTCGAAAACAGAGAGTATCATCGGCATATGCTGAAACCTTAAACTCGGTGCCAGCCTACCATTATGCCCTTAATGCGTGAGTTTTGACGTATTTTTCCAACAAACATTCCATCACCACCAAAAAATGTAGCAGCTTATGTAGCTCTCCTTGCCTACAAGATCTTTGTATATCAATACTTCCCGAAATGTGTCCATTATAAACAAGTCTCGAGAAGGATCCAACATACAAGACATCAAACCACCTTACCACCGATTCGGGGAAATTTCGCTTCTTCAATATCTTTCTGATAAAAGCCCAACTTACTGTATTAAAAGCCCCTTCAATATCCAAGCTTATAACAAGGCATGCATTCCTTTGCTTTTTTATATTCAATCAAATCAAATGTCAGACGTGTGTCCCACAAATCGGTCATTAAACAAAGCCTGTCTGAGCCTTTTCAATGATGGATGGTTTCAGTTTCAGTTTCAGTTTCAGCTTATTTTGTTTAACAAAAGATACATAAATTAACAGACAATTGCGGATCATATCGGACAATGCGGATCAGCTTAAATTAAAGCGCCTCTCCAACATAATTAAATGGAACAAAACAAAACAAAACCAAGAAACAGGTAACGCCGGCCCCGTCAAAAGCCCTATTGACAGCCCCGCCAACAGTTGGTATGACTTCCTTACATAGGTCCCCGATTTATTATACTTTTGGGGTGGCCCTCGCCCCCCCCCCCCCCCCAATGTTGAGTTCGCCCCCCCCCCCCCCCCAAATGGTTGCCCTCGACCCCCCCCCCCAATAATTTTGGCCGCTGGCGGATCCAAGAAGGGGCAAAGCGCCAGGCCCTCCCAAACCGCCTGAAATGGGCAACAAACGTGACACGTTTCCTATTTCAAAAGAAAGTCTACGCAGCTTTTACTGGGAAAAGTTTGTTTTAAATCCCCTCTTTACGTATAAAGATGCGAAATCGGTGAATTTTTTAACATATTTACAATGTTTGATTGTTAGGACATTTTTCCGACAGACATGCTTTTTTAATTGATTCTTTTAAATTATTTGTTGGGGGGTCAAAAAACCAAAGTTTCCACAAATTCGAGAATCTATTTTGTATCCCTTGCCATTTCTATTTTCTGACGTTTTGTTTGACGCATTTTGCTCAAAATATAGACTTTGTATAATCACTTAAAGTTTAGCTGTTTTTTATTCGCCAAACTCGTGTGTAGTGACGTCACTAAATTCGTTATATCTCTATTTTTTCGACACAATTTCTTTCATTTATGCACATAAGACGTAAATTTGGTGTAGAAGAAGGTACCAAAAGTTTCACGTTGATATCACTATTGTTTTTTTTAGCTATTGCGAAAATTCGTCAGGGGGAGATATTTCCCCCCCCCCCGCCCCCAGTCAATGGCAGGTTAACATTGCCGTTTTACTAAGTAAGGGTTCCAGGTTAAGGACTCGGGCCTTCTGGCGGATGCAGACCGGCCCAAAACATTGGTTTGAGGGGCCGTCCGACATAATTCCAAAACTCATGAAATTTCGTCTGTTGTTGCATTATGAATTGATTATAAACACTGTTCTTTGTACAAGTTGCCTAGAATTTCTTTAAATGTGTGAATTTTCAGCCGATTTTGGTGGTTTTGGTAAAGCCATGGCGCTGATAGACTCCCCCTGGATCCGTCCCTGTTCGGCCACTGGCGGATCCAGGGGCTGGGAGCATCAGGGGCAAATGCCTCCCCCCACAGGAATCGGGGGGGGGTGGGGAATGCAATACAAGTATGCCCCCCACGCGTTCCAATTTATCGTAAAATCGTAAGAATTGTCTTTGCAGCAGTCAAAATCCAGCTATCCACAGTCAAAAATCGGAAAACTTAGCGCCGTTTCGCGGCATCACACAACTTTCGCAATTGTTTATACAAATTTGGAAAACGGAAAAAATGAATTCTGGTGTCTGGCAGAGGCTCTCCTTGGCGGTAGTTGCTGGCACTGGCGGATCCAGGGGCATCATGGGGAAATCCCCCCCCACACACACACACACAGGAATCTGGGAGGGCATACAGTACAAGTATGCCCCCGCGCGTTCCCTACACTGAAAGTGAAAACAATGATCTTAGGAGAAAAGTTCATGAAAACGGAAGTGTTTTTTTTTCTCCGAGTGATTGAATTTCAAGTTTGTATGTATACCTTGCTTACAATGATAAACAAAACAGCGCACCTGATGCAATTCAAGCAGCCCCGGTGACACTTAACCCGCGCTCCGCTGAAGGGGGGGGGGGCAGAATCTGCCCCCACTCCCAGATTTGCTCAATAAATTGAAATATATGATAGATATCAACGTCAAACTTTCAGTACCTTATGCTGCATCGATTTTACGTCGTCTCACTAAATGCCAATGAAATTGATGTAGTTTTTTGGAGATAATGACGTTGACGTCATGTCATGCCATTTTTGGTGGAAAAATCGATAAATGTCTGAACAATCGTAGAAAATAGAGTTTTGAAGCAAATTGCACAGCGAAATGTTTAAAGAAAGGAAATGACATTATTTTCAAAATGGCTATCTCGGATTCGCGAACGCTTGTGTTTTTTACCCCCCAAAATCAACCAACCTTTTCTCGGGGAAAAAATACACAAAATAAATTTTTGCGAATTTGAAAAGTGAATTTATTAAGCTCAAATACCAAAATATGGTGACCTACCCAAAGCTGCAGAGGAAAACAATGGGGATACCCTTTAGCCACAAAAAGATGCCCCACGGAGAGAGGCTGGATCCGCCAGTGTGTTCACCCCCCCCCCCCCCCCCCCTCAACCGTTTTTAAAAATTGACACCGCTGCAGTTTCTTAAATCTATTTGCAAATACGGACGATATAATTGTATAACCATCATTTAACAGAGTAATTGGGCGATAGGAATTTATATCATCTCTGGGTTTTTGTGGCTTTGGGATAAGACAAATAATGCCCTTACGTAGTCAATGGGAACGCTCCTTTGTTGAAACGCTCCAGTGTCATTCGATAGTATGCACTTTTAAGGTCTACCCAGAAGAATTTGACAAACTCTGCAGGGAAGCCATCAGAACCAGGTGATCTCTAATCTATATTACCATTTGATAAGCGTATGTCTGTCTGGCTATCTGTCTGTGTCTATCTGTCTGTGTCTATCTGTCTGTCTATCTGTCTGTCTATCTGTCTGTCTATCTGTATGTCTATCTCTGTCTATGTGTCTGTCTATCTGTATGTCTATATGTCTGTCTCTCTGTCTGTCTATCTGTCTGTCTATATGTCTGTCTATCTGTCTGTCTATCTGTCTGTCTATCTGTCTGTCTATATGTCTGTCTATATGTCTGTCTATCTGTCTGTCTATCTGTATGTATATCTGTCTGTCTATATGTCTGTCTATCTGTCTGTCTATATGTATGTCTATCTATCTGTCTATCTGTCTGTCTATCTGTCTGTCTATCTGTATGTCTATCTGTCTGTCTATATGTCTGTCTATATGTCTGTCTATCTGTATGTATATCTGTCTGTCTATATGTCTGCCTATCTGTCTGTCTATCTGTCTGTCTATCTGTCTGTCTATCTGTCTGTCTATCTGTCTGTCTATCTGTCTGTCTATCTGTCTGTCTATCTGTCTGTCTATCTGTCTGTCTATCTGTCTGTCTATCTGTCTGTCTATCTGTCTGTCTATCTGTCTGTCTATCTGTCTGTCTATATGTCTGTCTATCTGTCTGTCTATCTGTCTGTCTATCTGTCTGTCTATCTGTCTGTCTATCTGTCTGTCTATCTGTCTGTCTATCTGTCTGTCTATCTGTCTGTCTATCTGTCTGTCTATCTGTCTGTCTGTCTATCTGTCTGTCTGTCTATCTGTCTGTCTATCTGTCTGTCTATCTGTCTGTGTATCTGTCTGTGTATCTGTCTGTCTATCTGTCTGTCTATATGTCTGTCTATATGTCTGTATATCTGTATGTCTATCTGTCTGTCTATCTGTCTGTCTATCTGTCTGTCTATCTGTCTGTCTATCTGTCTGTCTATCTGTCTGTCTATCTGTCTGTCTATCTGTCTGTCTATCTGTCTGTCTATCTGTCTGTCTATCTGTCTGTCTATCTGTTTGTCTATCTGTCTGTCTATCTGTCTGTCTATCTGTCTGTCTATCTGTCTGTCTATCTGTCTGTCTATCTGTCTGTCTATCTGTCTGTCTATCTGTCTGTCTATCTGTCTGTCTATCTGTCTGTCTATCTGTCTGTCTATATGTCTGTCTATCTGTCTGTCTATCTGTCTGTCTATCTGTTCTGTCTATCTGTCTGTCTATCTGTCTGTCTATCTGTATGTATATCTGTCTGTCTATCTGTCTGTCTATCTGTATGTCTATCTGTCTGTCCATCTGTCTGTCTATCTGTCTGTCTATCTGTCTGTCTATCTGTCTGTCTATCTGTCTGTCTATCTGTCTGTCTATATGTCTGTCTATCTGTCTGTCTATCTGTCTGTCTATCTGTCTGTATATCTGTCTGTCTATCTGTCTGTCTATCTGTCTGTCTATCTGTCTGTCTATCTGTCTGTCTATCTGTCTGTCTATCTGTCTGTCTATCTGTCTGTCTATCTGTATGTCTATCTGTATGTCTATCTGTCTGTCTATCTGTCTGTCTATCTGTCTGTCTATCTGTCTGTCTATCTGTCTGTCTATCTGTCTGTCTATCTGTCTGTCTATCTGTCTGTCTATCTGTCTGTCTATCTGTCTGTCTAGCTGTCTGTATATCTGTCTGTCTATCTGTCTGTCTATCTGTCTGTCTATCTGTCTGTCTATATGTCTGTCTATCTGTCTGTCTATCTGTCTGTCTATCTGTCTGTCTATCTGTCTGTCTATCTGTCTGTCTATCTGTCTGTCTATCTGTCTGTCTATCTGTCTGTCTATATGTCTGTCTATATGTCTGTCTATCTGTCTGTATATCTGTCTGTCTATCTGTCTGTCTATATGTATGTATATCTGTCTGTATATATGTCTGTCTATCTGTCTGTCTATATGTCTGTATATCTGTCTGTATATCTGTCTGTCTATCTGTCTGTCTATCTGTCTGTCTATCTGTCTGTCTATATGTCTGTCTATCTGTCTGTCTAGCTGTCTGTCTATCTGTCTGTCTATCTGTCTGTCTATATGTATGCCTATCTGTCTGTCTATCTGTCTGCTATATGTATGTCTGTCTGTCTGTCTATCTGTCTGTCTATCTGTCTGTCTATCTATCTATCTGTCTGTCTATCTGTCTGTCTATCTGTCTGTATATCTGTCT
>JAXIVJ010016354.1:20000-27500 GCA_036785665.1 Chirona hameri | reverse complement strand
GTGTGGTGTGTGGTGTGGTGTGTGGTGTGGTGTGTGGTGTGGTGTGTGGTGTGGTGTGGTGTGTGGTGTGGTGTGGTGTGTGTGTGGTGTATGGTGTGTGGTGTGTGGTGTGTGGTGTGGTGTGTGTGGTGTGGTGTGTGGTGTGTGGTGTGTGGTGTGGTGTGTGGTGTGGTGTGTGGTGTGGTGTGTGGTGTGGTGTGTGGTGTGGTGTGTGGTGTGGTGTGTGGTGTGTGGTGTGGTGTGTGGTGTGGTGTGTGGTGTGGTGTGTGGTGTGGTGTGTGGTGTGTGGTGTGTGGTGTGGTGTGTGGTGCGGTGTGTGGTGTGGTGTGTGTGGTGTGGTGTGTGGTGGTGTGTGGTGTGGTGTGTGTGTGATGTGTGATGTGGTGTGTGGTGTGTGGTGTGGTGTGGTGTGTGGTGTGGTGTGTGGTGTGGTGTGTGGTGTGGTGTGTGTGTGGTGTGGTGTGTGGTGTGTGGTGTGGTATGTGGTGTGGTGTGTGGTGCGGTGTGTGGTGTGTGTGTGGTGTGTGATGTGGTGTGTGATGTGGTGTGTGGTGTGTGGTGTGTGGTGTGGTGTGTGGTGTGTGGTGTGTGGTGTGTGGTGTGTGGTGTGTGGTGTGTGGTGTGTGGTGTGTGGTGTGTGGTGTGTGGTGTGTGGTGTGTGGTGTGTGGTGTGTGGTGTGTGGTGTGTGTGTGTGGTGTGTGGTGTGTGGTGTGTGGTGTGTGGTGTGTGGTGTGTGGTGTGTGGTGTGTGGTGTGTGGTGTGTGGTGTGTGGTGTGTGGTGTGTGGTGTGTGGTGTGTGGTGTGTGGTGTGTGGTGTGTGGTGTGTGGTGTGTGGTGTGTGGTGTGTGGTGTGTGGTGTGTGGTGTGTGGTGTGTGGTGTGTGGTGTGGTGTGTGGTGTGTGGTGTGTGGTGTGTGGTGTGTGGTGTGTGGTGTGTGGTGTGTGGTGTGTGGTGTGTGGTGTGTGGTGTGTGGTGTGTGGTGTGTGGTATGTGGTGTGTGGTGTGTGGTGTGTGGTGTGTGGTGGTGGTGTGGTGTGTGGTGTGTGGTGTGTGGTGTGTGGTGTGTGGTGTGTGGTGTGGGGGGTGGGGGGGTGTGGTGTGTGGTGTGTGGTATGTGATGTGTGATGTGTGATGTGTGATGTGTGGTGTGTGGTGTGTGGTGTGTGGTGTGTGGTGTGTGGTGTGTGGTTGAGTTGAGTTGATAATATGTATTAACATATAGCATATTAGTACGAGACAGTATCGGAGATCGGTACATAAGCACAAGACTTAAATCTGGGCACCTCTCTCCACACCCATACGCGTGCAGGCACGCATGCCTACACGCTCACTTACACACACTCACAAATGTAAACTTGCAAGCATGTGCTTTCACACATACATGCAGACATACACGCATACATACACGCAGACATACACGCAGACATACACGCAAACACAAACGCGCGCACACGGCAGTTGTTTCGTACACTTCAGATCAGTGACCGCCGCACGTGGAAGGACGCCCGCCCGCCGCGCACCAGCTGAGCCAGTCGCCGCCGCCGCCAAGTGCCCGAGGAGGGGAGAGGGAAGAGCCTGAAGTGTTTATATAAATCTTTGAGTATGCATAATATATTTTTGGACACAATACGCTACCCGTCGTCCGCTGACCTGACTAAGGCTGTAACCATTAAGTATGATGTCTATTTGAACTGATTTTGTTAGAGATGTGAAGTCGATATTGAGAATGGTGGATAACTCATTTAGCATCACTGTTCGATAATTGTTGTGGAGCATGCAGTTGAGAATGAAATGTTCAACAGTTTCGGATTGGTTGCGGCATGAACATTTCGGTGAATCGGTGAGTTGGAATTGGTACAGGTAGGCATTGAGCTGAGATGCTCCTACCCGAAGTCTGGTGTGTAGCAAATTGCCGCGCTTTGAGCCAGAAGTGAAGAATGTAGGTGGAGGAGGTGGGCTAAAACGTTCCTTAATAATGCGTTTAAAGGACATGTGATTAGATTGGCGAACGGAAAGGGCTAATTTGTTCCAAAGTTTAGTGGTACTTGGTATAAAAGAGTTTTTGAGTACAGAAGTTCTGTTGTAAGGCTGTGTGAGTGTTTCTGAGTTTCTTAATTCTCTACCAGTTTGTGATATCCTAGGCTCGGGGAGAATGGAATTAATGTATAGAGGCATTTGTGAGTTAGGTGCTTGAATACGGTGATACAGTATAGGTTTATGAATTTTTCGTCTATTTACCATCGAAGTCCAGCCCAGTTCAAGTCGCAATTTATTCGTCGGTGTCCTTAACATCGTACCTGTGATTAGCCGAGCAACTCGGTTTTGCAGTCTTTCCAGTCTTAAAGCGTCTGTCGCAGTTATAAGTCCGTCGTAGATTATGTCACAATAGTTGAAGTAAGGTCTTATATATGTTGAGTATATTTGGTCTAGAATGGTTCTTGGTACATATCTTAAGGTGGTGGCAATATCCCTTTAATGATAGTTGATTGGCCCTTGTTTAACCTTGCGTTTAATGCAATGAGTTGCGCTACAATATTGCGACAGAGGTGGCAGGACAAAATGTGCACTGGCTATTCCTTGACATCTTCCTATAAAAATGCTATTGCTATTGGGTATATTGGGCCCATGGCTCTATTTACCTTTTTGATAATGTCATTTATGTGCGTTTTGAATTTGAGATAGTTGGAAAGAGATATACCCAGGTGTTTATGACTTTGGTTGACTGGGATTACCTGGCCATCGAAAATTAGTTGAGGAATATTAGGTGTCTTTTTGAGTGAGAATGTTTGCTGTATCGTTTTTGAGCCATTATATATGATTTTCCAATCTTGACCATATTTGTAGATGTTGTCAAGGTCACTTTGTAGAGATGTCTGTGTCGTACCAAAATCGTTGTTGTTGTGGGAAGCGTAAAGTGATGTGTCGTCGGCGAAGAAGAGGGTGTCATTTGTTGTCATCGTAGAAAGTCCGTCCAAATACATTAATGCTAGCAACGGACCCAGAACGGAGCCATGAGGGCATCCGGCGTTTATAGTCTGTAGAGAAGAAGAGCTATTTTCTACAATTACTTTGTGTGTCCTGTTTGTCAGGTAAGATTGCAGCCATGTCAGAGATGTTCCGGTCAGTCCAAAGTCAGTTTTGCACTTTTCTAAAAGTCCGTCATGCCAAATCTTGTCAAAATATTTAGAGATGTCTAAGTAGATTGCTGTAAATTCACGTCCTGAGTCGAGTTCTTTATACAGATTGTGGGTCAAATAGATGAGTTGAAGTCGTGTGCTGTGCTTTGGTCTGTACCCGCTCTGTTTGTCTGAAAGTAGATTGTGATTTGATAAATGTGTATATATTTTTTTTGAAAACTATTTTTTCCAGCATCTTCGAAATGCAGCTTAGGAGAGATATTGGCCGATAATTTGTGGGGTTAGCTGGTGATCCTTTGTTTTTATAAATAGGTTTTATGTTGGCAGTTTTCCATGAATTGGGAAATATGCCATGCTTTAGAGATTTGTTAAATAATTTAGTCAATGGTTCTACAATTAAGATAGCGGATATTTTAAGTAATTTTGTTGGAATATCGTCTGGTCCTGTCGATTTATTGGGGTCCAGTGAATTCAACATGGACAGTACTTCACTTTCTGATACTACAAAGCTGTCCATAGAGGGAACGGGCCTATCTTGTGTCGTTTGTGGTGTTCGTGTCTTCGAGATGTCAAGTCGTGTCTGTGAGGCGAAATATTCATTGAGGAGTTGAGCTTTGTCGTTGTTGTCTGATACCACCTCACCGTCAGGTTTCAAAAGAGGAGGGATGGGATTGGCATGTTTTCGGCCGGTTAGATCACTTAAAATCTGGTAATATTTGTATGGACTCTGTTTGTTACGTATTAATTCGGTAACTTGTGATTGAATGTGTTCTGAGTGGAGGGGTTTGTTTAAGTTTGATACGAAATTTCTTTGTGTTTTCCAATTGCACCAATCGATATGTGATTGGGTTCGTTTGGCGCATTTAAATAGCATATTTCTTTTTCGTATGTTCCTTTTTAGTTCGTTATTTACCCAAGGTTTATCTTTGTTTTTAATACGTACTACTTTGGTGGGAATGGCGGTTTTTGCGGCGCTTAAAATTGCGTGAGTTAAATCTGTCGTAGCTGTGTGAACGTCTTTATTTAGTATTGTAGTCCAGTCGGTTTGCTGTATGGTTCTGATGAAAAGATCTGAATCGATTTCGTCATAATCCCAAAGTGTTTTTGTAAGTGTTTGACATTTAAAGGTTTCAATGCATAATTCAGCGTATACCGGAAAGTGATCTAAACATGAGAAGGAAGATAGCGTACCGGAATCGTCTATCATCCTGATGTTATTGGTGAAAATGAGGTCTCGTAAGTTAGCACATTCATCAGTCATCCTGGTTAGTTCCTTTATTAGTTGCGTTAGTCCTAAGGTTTCTGCAGTGTCAAAAAGCTTGTGGTCGAATGGTGTTACGCCGCTATTTTTAGGGATTTGTTGCGTTTGGTTTAAATATGTATTGCCGCTTTTGAAATCACCCAGTATGATTGTTGCTGTAGCTGCGTATGTATTTGCAAGGGTAATACTTTCTGATATATGTTGAGTAAATTGTTCAAGTCTGTTCGCGTCAAGATTGGGTGGCAAGTATAAACAGCAGACAAGGAGTGATATTTTTTTAATTGATATCTTGCACCATATCCACTCTTCACTGCCATCCAATTCTAGAAGCTTTATTTGTGTAATTGGGAGGGACTTGTGTGCGTAGATAGCTGTTCCTCCTCCGTGTCTATTGCGATGATGTGTTAATGGGGTGCCATCCAATTCTAGAAGCTTTATTTGTGTAATTGGGAGGGACTTGTGTGCGTAGATAGCTGTTCCTCCTCCGTGTCTATTGCGATGATGTGTTAATGGGGTGTGCAAATTATCTAGGTGGTAAAGGGCGGGATGGATGCCGTCGTCTAGTTTTGTTTCAGTTAGTGCCAGTATCTTTTTATCGTTATCGTGTACAAATTGGTGAAGTTCGTCCAAACGTCCAGCAGCTGTAATACTATTTATATTCACGTGGGCAATTTTTAGAGAACGTTAGTGATTATTTGTTGGACCTGGGTTTTGCTCTATTCCTCCGATAACTAGTAAGATATTGCAGTCGGGGTATATGTTTAAAATATGCCACTTTCCGTTGGATGTATGTTGTGATGGTTGGGGATATCTTGTCCATTGTGCGCTCCGCTCACAACCTGGGCGAGTGGATTGGTGGTTGTTGTACTGGTTTGTGGCTGTATAACGCGCCAGTGGCGCACTCTCCTGTTGGGTATGGGTGTAAACAATATATAGTTTGGTTAGTCGAGAGCAGAAGGCTCCACCATCGCGAGGTCAGCGGACAAGGGGGGCAATCATGGAGGGGAGGCCATTGTACAGCGGGTCCTCCCCGGACACCGGGGCGGCAACTCCGGCCGAGCCGGGGCTGGGGGCGGGCACACTCCCAGGCGGCGGTGTTGAGAGGCACTGAAACAACTTCACATGCAACATGCACTGGCTCGTTGGTTTTTATGTTTGAGATCACTTAGATAAGTTCAGCTATGACCTGATTTCAAATTGCTTAATTATTGGTGTTCATCAAACAAGACAATCAACTCGTACTCGTTACGTTAGGAACAACCAAAATAAATGCAATGCAAATGAATACCAACTGTACCTATTTGTATCTATGACATGTCATTATCGCTCAGGACACCTATGTAACATATACAGTAACTAAAGAACACCATAACAAACGCGTCTGGACACAAAGCACAAACAAAACTGTAGCACACCACAAAACTGTAGCAAACTGTGGTGTGTGGTGTGTGGTGTGTGGTGTGTGGTGTGTGGTGTGTGGTGTGTGGTGTGTGGTGTGTGGTGTGTGGTGTGTGGTGTGTGGTGTGTGGTGTGTGGTGTGTGGTGTGTGGTGTGTGGTGTGTGATGTGTGGTGTGTGGTGTGTGGTGTGTGGTGTGTGGTGTGTGGTGTGTGGTGTGTGGTGTGGTGTGTGGTGTGTGGTGTGTGGTATGTGGTGTGTGGTGTGTGGTATGTGGTGTGTGGTGTGTGGTGTGTGGTGTGTGGTGTGTGGTGTGTGGTGTGTGGTGTGTGGTGTGTGGTGTGTGGTATGTGGTGTGTGGTGTGTGGTGTGTGGTGTGTGGTGTGTGGTGTGTGGTGTGTGGTGTGTGGTGTGTGGTGTGTGGTGTGTGGTGTGTGGTGTGTGGTGTGTGGTGTGTGGTGTGTGGTGTGTGGTGTGTGGTGTGTGGTGTGTGGTGTGTGGTGTGTGGTGTGTGGTGTGTGGTGTGTGGTGTGTGGTGTGTGGTGTGTGGTGTGTGGTGTGTGGTGTGTGGTGTGTGGTGTGTGGTGTGTGGTGTGTGGTGTGTGGTGTGTGGTGTGTGGTGTGTGGTGTGTGGTGTGTGGTGTGTGGTGTGGTGTGTGGTGTGGTGTGGTATGTGGTGTGTGGTATGTGGTGTGTGGTGTGTGGTGTGTGGTGTGTGGTGTGTGGTGTGTGGTGTGTGGTGTGTGGTGTGTGGTGTGTGGTGTGTGGTGTGTGGTGTGTGGTGTGTGGTGTGTGGTGTGTGGTGTGTGGTGTGTGATGTGTGGTGTGTGGTGTGTGGTATGTGGTGTGTGGTGTGTGGTGTGTGGTGTGTGGTGTGTGGTGTGCGGTGTGCGGTGTGCGGTGTGGTGTGTGGTGTGTGGTGTGTGGTGTGTGGTGTGTGGTGTGTGGTGTGTGGTGTGTGGTGTGTGGTATATGGTGTGTGGTGTGTGGTGTGTGGTGTGTGGTGTGTGGTGTGTGGTGTGTGGTGTGTGGTATATGGTGTGTGGTGTGTGGTGTGTGGTGTGTGGTGTGTGGTGTGTGGTGTGTGGTGTGTGGTTGTGTGGTGTGTGGTGTGTGGTGTGTGGTGTGTGGTGTGTGGTGTGTGGTGTGTGGTGTGTGGTGTGTGGTGTGTGGTGTGTGGTGTGTGGGTGTGTGGTGTGTGGTGTGTGGTGTGTGGTGTGTGGTGTGTGGTGTGTGGTGTGTGGTGTGTGGTGTGTGGTGTGTGGTGTGTGGTGTGTGGTGTGTGGTGTGTGGTGTGTGGTGTGTGGTGTGTGGTGTGTGGTGTGTGGTGTGTGGTGTGTGGTGTGTGGTGTGTGGTGTGTGGTGTGTGGTGTGTGGTGTGTGGTGTGTGGTGTGTGGTGTGTGGTGTGTGGTGTGTGGTGTGTGGTGTGTGGTGTGTGGTGTGTGGTGTGTGGTGTGTGGTGTGTGGTGTGTGGTGTGTGGTGTGTGGTGTGGTGTGTGGTGTGGTGTGTGGTGTGTGGTGTGTGGTGTGGTGTGTGGTGTGGTGTGTGGTGTGTGGTGTGTGGTGTGGTGTGTGGTGTGTGGTGTGTGGTGTGGTGTGTGGTGTGGTGTGTGGTGTGGTGTGTGGTGTGGTGTGTGGTGTGGTGTGTGGTGTGGTGTGTGGTGTGGTGTGTGGTGTGGTGTGTGTGTGGTGTGGTGTGTGGT
>JAXIVJ010016354.1:10000-15000 GCA_036785665.1 Chirona hameri | reverse complement strand
TGGTGTGTGGTGTGTGGTGTGTGGTGTGTGGTGTGTGGTGTGTGGTGTGTGGTGTGTGGTGTGTGGTGTGTGGTGTGTGGTGTGTGGTGTGTGGTGTGTGGTGTGTGGTGTGTGGTGTGTGGTGTGTGGTGTGTGGTGTGTGGTGTGTGGTGTGTGGTGTGTGGTGTGTGGTGTGTGGTGTGTGGTGTGTGGTGTGTGGTGTGTGGTGTGTGGTGTGTGGTGTGTGGTGTGTGGTGTGTGGTGTGTGGTGTGTGGTGTGTGGTGTGTGGTGTGTGATGTGTGATGTGTGATGTGTGATGTGTGATGTGTGATGTGTGATGTGTGATGTGTGGTGTGTGGTGTGTGGTGTGTGGTGTGTGGTGTGTGGTGTGTGGTGTGTGGTGTGTGGTGTGTGGTGTGTGGTGTGTGATGTGTGATGTGTGATGTGTGATGTGTGATGTGTGATGTGTGATGTGTGATGTGTGATGTGTGATGTGTGGTGTGTGGTGTGTGGTGTGTGGTGTGTGGTGTGTGGTGTGTGGTGTGTGGTTGAGTTGAGTTGATAATATTTATTAACATATAGCATATTAGTACGGACAGTATCGGAGATCGGTACATAAGCACAAGACTTAAATCTGGGCACCTCTCTCCACACCCATACGCGTGCAGGCACGCATGCCTACACGCTCACTTACACACACTCACAAATGTAAACTTGCAAGCATGTGCTTTCACACATACATGCAGACATACACGCAGACATACACGCAGACATACACGGAGACATACACGCAAACACACACGCGCGCACACGGCAGTTGTTTCGTACACTTCAGATCAGTGACCGCCGCACGTGGAAGGACGCCCGCCCGCCGCGCACCAGCTGAGCCAGTCGCCGCCGCCGCCAAGTGCCCGAGGAGGGGAGAGGGAAGAGCCTGAAGTGTTTATATAAATCTTTGAGTATGCATAATATATTTTTGGACACAATACGCTACCCGTCGTCCGCTGACCTGACTAAGGCTGTAACCATTAAGTATGATGTCTATTTGAACTGATTTTGTTAGAGATGTGAAGTCGATATTGAGAATGGTGGATAACTCATTTAGCATCACTGTTCGATAATTGTTGTGGAGCATGCAGTTGAGAATGAAATGTTCAACAGTTTCGGATTGGTTGCGGCATGAACATTTCGGTGAATCGGTGAGTTGGAATTGGTACAGGTAGGCATTGAGCTGAGATGCTCCTACCCGAAGTCTGGTGTGTAGCAAATTGCCGCGCTTTGAGCCAGAAGTGAAGAATGTAGGTGGAGGAGGTGGGCTAAAACGTTCCTTAATAATGCGTTTAAAGGACATGTGATTAGATTGGCGAACGGAAAGGGCTAATTTGTTCCAAAGTTTAGTGGTACTTGGTATAAAAGAGTTTTTGAGTACAGAAGTTCTGTTGTAAGGCTGTGTGAGTGTTTCTGAGTTTCTTAATTCTCTACCAGTTTGTGATATCCTAGGCTCGGGGAGAATGGAATTAATGTATAGAGGCATTTGTGAGTTAGGTGCTTGAATACGGTGATACAGTATAGGTTTATGAATTTTTCGTCTATTTACCATCGAAGTCCAGCCCAGTTCAAGTCGCAATTTATTCGTCGGTGTCCTTAACATCGTACCTGTGATTAGCCGAGCAACTCGGTTTTGCAGTCTTTCCAGTCTTAAAGCGTCTGTCGCAGTTATAAGTCCGTCGTAGATTATGTCACAATAGTTGAAGTAAGGTCTTATATATGTTGAGTATATTTGGTCTAGAATGGTTCTTGGTACATATCTTAAGGTGGTGGCAATATCCCTTTAATGATAGTTGATTGGCCCTTGTTTAACCTTGCGTTTAATGCAATGAGTTGCGCTACAATATTGCGACAGAGGTGGCAGGACAAAATGTGCACTGGCTATTCCTTGACATCTTCCTATAAAAATGCTATTGCTATTGGGTATATTGGGCCCATGGCTCTATTTACCTTTTTGATAATGTCATTTATGTGCGTTTTGAATTTGAGATAGTTGGAAAGAGATATACCCAGGTGTTTATGACTTTGGTTGACTGGGATTACCTGGCCATCGAAAATTAGTTGAGGAATATTAGGTGTCTTTTTGAGTGAGAATGTTTGCTGTATCGTTTTTGAGCCATTATATATGATTTTCCAATCTTGACCATATTTGTAGATGTTGTCAAGGTCACTTTGTAGAGATGTCTGTGTCGTACCAAAATCGTTGTTGTTGTGGGAAGCGTAAAGTGATGTGTCGTCGGCGAAGAAGAGGGTGTCATTTGTTGTCATCGTAGAAAGTCCGTCCAAATACATTAATGCTAACAACGGACCCAGAACGGAGCCATGAGGGCATCCGGCGTTTATAGTCTGTAGAGAAGAAGAGCTATTTTCTACAATTACTTTGTGTGTCCTGTTTGTCAGGTAAGATTGCAGCCATGTCAGAGATGTTCCGGTCAGTCCAAAGTCAGTTTTGCACTTTTCTAAAAGTCCGTCATGCCAAATCTTGTCAAAATATTTAGAGATGTCTAAGTAGATTGCTGTAAATTCACGTCCTGAGTCGAGTTCTTTATACAGATTGTGGGTCAAATAGATGAGTTGAAGTCGTGTGCTGTGCTTTGGTCTGTACCCGCTCTGTTTGTCTGAAAGTAGATTGTGATTTGATAAATGTGTATATATTTTTTTTGAAAACTATTTTTTCCAGCATCTTCGAAATGCAGCTTAGGAGAGATATTGGCCGATAATTTGTGGGGTTAGCTGGTGATCCTTTGTTTTTATAAATAGGTTTTATGTTGGCAGTTTTCCATGAATTGGGAAATATGCCATGCTTTAGAGATTTGTTAAATAATTTAGTCAATGGTTCTACAATTAAGATAGCGGATATTTTAAGTAATTTTGTTGGAATATCGTCTGGTCCTGTCGATTTATTGGGGTCCAGTGAATTCAACATGGACAGTACTTCACTTTCTGATACTACAAAGCTGTCCATAGAGGGAACGGGCCTATCTTGTGTCGTTTGTGGTGTTCGTGTCTTCGAGATGTCAAGTCGTGTCTGTGAGGCGAAATATTCATTGAGGAGTTGAGCTTTGTCGTTGTTGTCTGATACCACCTCACCGTCAGGTTTCAAAAGAGGAGGGATGGGATTGGCATGTTTTCGGCCGGTTAGATCACTTAAAATCTGGTAATATTTGTATGGACTCTGTTTGTTACGTATTAATTCGGTAACTTGTGATTGAATGTGTTCTGAGTGGAGGGGTTTGTTTAAGTTTGATACGAAATTTCTTTGTGTTTTCCAATTGCACCAATCGATATGTGATTGGGTTCGTTTGGCGCATTTAAATAGCATATTTCTTTTTCGTATGTTCCTTTTTAGTTCGTTATTTACCCAAGGTTTATCTTTGTTTTTAATACGTACTACTTTGGTGGGAATGGCGGTTTTTGCGGCGCTTAAAATTGCGTGAGTTAAATCTGTCGTAGCTGTGTGAACGTCTTTATTTAGTATTGTAGTCCAGTCGGTTTGCTGTATGGTTCTGATGAAAAGATCTGAATCGATTTCGTCATAATCCCAAAGTGTTTTTGTAAGTGTTTGACATTTAAAGGTTTCAATGCATAATTCAGCGTATACCGGAAAGTGATCTAAACATGAGAAGGAAGATAGCGTACCGGAATCGTCTATCATCCTGATGTTATTGGTGAAAATGAGGTCTCGTAAGTTAGCACATTCATCAGTCATCCTGGTTAGTTCCTTTATTAGTTGCGTTAGTCCTAAGGTTTCTGCAGTGTCAAAAAGCTTGTGGTCGAATGGTGTTACGCCGCTATTTTTAGGGATTTGTTGCGTTTGGTTTAAATATGTATTGCCGCTTTTGAAATCACCCAGTATGATTGTTGCTGTAGCTGCGTATGTATTTGCAAGGGTAATACTTTCTGATATATGTTGAGTAAATTGTTCAAGTCTGTTCGCGTCAAGATTGGGTGGCAAGTATAAACAGCAGACAAGGAGTGATATTTTTTTAATTGATATCTTGCACCATATCCACTCTTCACTGCCATCCAATTCTAGAAGCTTTATTTGTGTAATTGGGAGGGACTTGTGTGCGTAGATAGCTGTTCCTCCTCCGTGTCTATTGCGATGATGTGTTAATGGGGTGTGAAAATTATCTAGGTGGTAAAGGGCGGGATGGATGCCGTCGTCTAGTTTTGTTTCAGTTAGTGCCAGTATCTTTTTATCGTTATCGTGTACAAATTGGTGAAGTTCGTCCAAACGTCCAGCAGCTGTAATACTATTTATATTCACGTGGGCAATTTTTAGAGAACGTTAGTGATTATTTGTTGGACCTGGGTTTTGCTCTATTCCTCCGATAACTAGTAAGATATTGCAGTCGGGGTATATGTTTAAAATATGCCACTTTCCGTTGGATGTATGTTGTGATGGTTGGGGATATCTTGTCCATTGTGCGCTCCGCTCACAACCTGGGCGAGTGGATTGGTGGTTGTGTACTGGTTTGTGGCTGTATAACGCGCCAGTGGCGCACTCTCCTGTTGGGTATGGGTGTAAACAATATATAGTTTGGTTAGTCGAGAGCAGAAGGCTCCACCATCGCGAGGTCAGCGGACAAGGGGGCAATCATGGGAGGGGAGGCCATTGTACAGCGGGTCCTCCCCGGACACCGGGGCGGCAACTCCGGCCGAGCCGGGGCTGGGGGCGGGCACACTCCCAGGCGGCGGTGTTGAGAGGCACTGAAACAACTTCACATGCAACATGCACTGGCTCGTTGGTTTTTATGTTTGAGATCACTTAGATAAGTTCAGCTATGACCTGATTTCAAATTGCTTAATTATTGGTGTTCATCAAACAAGACAATCAACTCGTACTCGTTACGTTAGGAACAACCAAAATAAATGCAATGCAAATGAATACCAACTGTACCTATTTGTATCTATGACATGTCATTATCGCTCAGGACACCTATGTAACATATACAGTAACTAAAGAACA
>JAXIVJ010016354.1:0-5000 GCA_036785665.1 Chirona hameri | reverse complement strand
TCCCTGGTAATGGATGCGTTATTTGAAGCTCTCGTAAATTTGGTATAAGAGGAAAATTTATTCATTTGTTTATTTGTTTATTTATTCATTCCTTAACCCTCGCCCGGGTAGAGGGGTGGATGCCACCCCCAGCCCCCTCCCTCGGTTTTTCTGGAATAACTCGCGTAATTTCCAACCGATTGCAATGACATTTTAAGTACCCTACTTTTTAAGAACAAAAATCCGCAAACTCTGAAAATTTGAAATTCTAACCCACATGACCCGTGACCTATGACCTGTTTCTCAAGGTCATGTCAGGCGTAACTGGCGTCCCGCAGTATCGATGCTTGTAACTTGTCCAGTTTCCGAGTGTTTGTTGTTCAGGAGCATATGCATAGGTGTTTCCCGGTGACAGTTGTGGTTTCCACTGAGATTGTGACCTCGATTGACCCTTTCAGAGGTCAACTGAGGTCATTGACCTCCGATGACCTCAGGTTACTTTTTTGGGCTTCTGGCGGTTTCTAGGACATTTTGTGACGCTGATTTCAAATTTGGGATCCATTTTACATAATTATATGTTCCACTGGGGACATGCACTTCTACAGGTAACCGAGGTCACTGACCTCAGATGACCTGACATGACCTTTTTGGAATTTGCAGTTTTTAGGACATTTTGTGATGCTGATTACGAATTTGGCACCCATTAAGCATAATGATATGCTCATTCACGATTCTAGCCCGATCAAATTCAATTTATACGCATTTACAATATTGATGACTTTTTGGTCATTGACATGACCTCAGAGGTCACCGAATGATCCAAGACCTTAAAATTGGATATCAACGGCTTCCTCCCGTCACATGCAACACGCTCGTCTTTGAATCGAAGCTGTAGCTCAATTAGGGGCAAAACACCAAGGGGGGTCGTACCAACTCCCCCTCCCCTCCCCCTTCCCTACCCGAACACGTAGTGATTTTGCCATACCCGAGCGAGGGTTAAAGGGAATAGGTCACATTGAAAGTAGTCTTGAAATTTAACTGTATGGGGTATTATTAGCGGAAAAAACGAACATGACATTTGTTTGGACGATAGATGGATATTCGTCGAAAAATGGGCATGTTTCTCTTTTCTCCTTCATGGCCATAACAACTTCATGACAATGTATGACGTCATACATATGGTAGCTTGGATATGGAAGCTATTGCACACAATAATGACGGACTTGAGTCATATATACGTAGGCTGCTTTTAACGTAAACAACAGTTGTGAAGTTTAGTGGCAGAAATCAACGATTTTCTGTCTGATGTTCGAAGTTCTAAGTGGTAGATAAACATATCGCTGAAATACTGGCGTCGTAAAAAAATAGTCAGAGCTACCGTGTGTTCGATTGTGCGTTTATATTTCAAGAAAGAGAGGGAAGAGTTCGTTTGTAATTTGATAGTTCAGTGGAGCGCTATTGAGAAGATTGACGCAAATGCTATTGCTGGAACCTATTTTTTTTAGTAGCTATGTCTGTAGCTAATTTTGTTGTAATGCCCGGAATGGAAGATGTGATGCTCCTGCTAGATTTGATGAAAGCTCAGGTTGAGTTATTTGGGGCGATCAAATAATTGACGTGCTGCCACCTTTTGTATCGCTGTAACTAGAGGATGACAAACCTGTTCAGTTCACCCGTTAACCCTATTAGTGTCGGGGTTTAGGGGGGGATAAAACGACCCCCTAAGTTTTTCCGCTTCTGCCTCCAAACGAGGACCTAAAGATACGGCCATCAAACTTTTTAGTTTCCTAAATATTCATTGGGCACATTTTAGCACAATGCTAAACAAAAATCGGCTCACCAGGGGCGGCATCAGGCGTAGTTTTGGGAGGCATGTTTTGGTGTTCAGCGTGTCTCGGCTTTCAAAGGGAATCAATTCCCATTCTCTAACCGTTGTAGATACGAGCTTACGACTTGCATGCCTTTTCTTGCTGTTCTTCGTAGACATGTTGAACATGCCTTCATTTGTGTGTGTGTGTGTGTGTGGGGGGGGGGGGATTACGCATGGGCATATCCAGGAACTAATTTTGGGAGGCATTTTGGGTCACTGGCATTACATGGAAATCTGACAGATAATCATTTGAAACTCAGTGAACCTTCTTAGCTATCCTTTGCACACCTTGCGCGATTTTTCCTTCCATTTTGGGTTGCCCACAGGCGACTCCATGGACGGATTTTGTTTTTGTTTCGGGGGGGGGGGGGGCATATGTTTGACTCCGTACAGTGTATACACACACACACACATTGTGTTTAGTAACTCAAAGCGATATTTTGCAGTGGGTTATCTCGCACAATATCATCTGCATGTATCACAATTGTATTTTGTGGCATAGGTGGTCCAGGGGTGGGGCGCAAGCGCATGGCCCAGTGTTACGGGCGGCTCCAGAGATGAAATTAGGGGGGAATTGTAGACCCACGACGTGTAATTACATAACAAAATATATCAACTTGAAACTTGATGACCTGTTATAGCAATGCCTTGCACACGTTCCGTATTTTTTTTCTTCTCATTTTTCGGTTGCCCAAGGGCGACTCCAGCGACAGATTTTTGGAGGCAAGCAAGAATGGCTGGATCCATCTCACGTCACCAACAACGATGGCAGAGCGCACGCCAGGGCCGGGCGGCGACGCTCGTACCGGCACGCACGTGCGTCGCCCCCCGCCCCCGAGGGTTTATCGCCCTGGGGAGACCCGGGGCCCATGGGACCGAGGCAATCAGTCAACGGGGAGAAACCGATCACACTAGTCCCCAGGTCAAATAAAAACATGCAAACACCTTCTATCCAGCAAGGCGACGCGCTAAAAAGCTTGTTCAGCGAGTAACAAGAGCTTCCTCCATTCCCCTCCCCTTCCCCTCCTGAGCACGCCACTACAAAAATACAAACTGTCATTTTTTTTACTTGTACATGCATACACATGTAATCATAAGCAGCAAAACATAAATCAAATCGGCAAAAATATTATAGTGACATCTTTAGATACACCCCTTTTGAATTTCCTGGGGACGCCATTGGGTTAATCTCCCCAAACTTTTAAAAGGATTATATGTTAAAGCATACAATTAGGTGGCAAAATACATCAATATGAAAAATTGCGTTCAAACAACGTCCCATGGCAAATAATATAAAAATGCATGTTTTCCCCCATTTTGTGCTACCTGTATCCGCCACCCCCATGGCAAAATTTAGCATATTTGTGAATATAGGAATGTAGTTCAAGCTGCAAGGAACCGAATGCCGCTTTCGCAGAGTGAAACGGTCCAGCGGTTTCCGAGATACGATGGGGGCCGAATAGCCCCCGACAGTTTTGTATCTGTTTTAGCCTGACAGTAATATGGTTAACACGCCCACCGAGGTGGGCGGATATCCGCCTCCCCCGGATATTTTTCGTGAATCGCTGACAAACGGCGGCGCACAGCGCCGTCAAATTTGGCATAGTTATTTGAGCTACAATTACTCACTTTGTGTAAACTTTTCAACCTCGGGTCATCTCAGTTCATGTCAAAAGGTCACGCAAGTGACCCCACCTCCAAATAAGTTTTTGAAAGTTTGTGTTCGTGCCAAAGCTACAGTGTTTGACTAAGAGGGTTGAAACTCACAGAATTAAATTAGGTCAAACGTACCTGGAATTCTTTTATCTCGGATTTGTTTATATCGTTGACCTAAGGTAAGGTCAATGTCGTGACCTAAAACTGGCTTTACCTTATTATTAGTCAACGGGGGAAAATGAAAACGCGTATAAATCCACAGGAATTGGATAAATTTGACCAGTTTTCACCAGATCCACCATTCTTGTGCCAAATACAAAGACCCATGTCACATTTTTGTTCTTTGACCTCTACGAGGTCAACTCAAGTGACCCCGATGTCATGTGTTTTTTCTTCTTCAATAACTCCTTACCAAATCAAGTTAGATCAATTTGATTTTTACCATTGTGTTTGGCTCGTCAAGATGATGATGATTGGGAGTTTTGGGCGCATCGACTACTTATGGTCACTTGGCGCCCAGTCGTCGAGACGCATCGATTGATGTAAAACTTGAAAAACTGTCTTTGCCTTGACTTGACCAGGTCAATTTTTGGATATGACCTAACCAGGTCACCCGATATACCATTCGATGCGTCTCGACGACAGACACACAATGGTGAAAACTGTATTAAATAATCATCCTTCTGTCAAAAGTTATTTCTGCAAACAATTCGGCGATGTTTATAATGTTTCAAGTTCAATGTCCTCTGCTGACCTAACTATATACCTAAGATCAAATATGATGAGCCTTAGTGACAGCAAATTCAATTTTCTTTCGAACTCTTTTTCCGCGCGTCGTTCCGCGCTCTTTTAGTTCTCGAAATATAGACGGATGTATTAAGGGTACCCATATATGGCCGAAATTTGAGCTTCGGTGACCTCTGGTGACCTCATTATTGACCTGCCCTAAAATGTACTTAGTACTTTCGATAAAGCATGTCTCAAGCTATCTAAAGTTTGTTGCCACGTGTCGCTACGTTGCGTGGGTTTCGATATCTTAGGGGCAGGTATCCGTCCCTTCGTCGATTCGATGTTGACGCTGACCCCCGTCGGTGCGCGTGTTAAACATGAACATTTTGAGAGAAAAGGTCATTCTTGATGACCCAGGTGCAATTTTAGTTCAACGGTCCATACCAGGTCAGCTGAGGCCAGGCGAGGTCACCGGTGCTTTTTTGACAATAACTTATGCAAGACAAAGGCATGCAACTGACACCGTTGTGCTCGTTTCGTCGAGATGGGTCACTCAAATTATGCAACACGAACTACCTGGATCACCAAGGATAACATTAAAATCATTGTCATATCGTTATTGAAACCCGGTTTTCAAGACGATATTTCCTTTTGGATAACGCATTCAATACTTCGAATACAATACGAAAACTTTACAGCGGTCAGCAGAAAACCGATACTGTGTGAAAACTGCGTTGAAGTGTGTCTAAGTGACTATGCCAGTTGG
>JAXIVJ010016353.1:0-29094 GCA_036785665.1 Chirona hameri | reverse complement strand
TATCAGTAACTTTAACAATATATTTAACAAGTAACCGCCTTGTTGACTGTTGTGATCTGTAAATATCAATCTGCAGACCATCACGCCACGCAGGTTGAGGTAGGAAATCCTTGTTGTTTGAAATCTGGTGTTTATTTTTTCAGTGCTGTATATTCTGACAATTAGGTACATGGCTACGGCTAGTAATCGTATAGATTAATGTTAATAGTATTATAGGTATTCACTGTGAACATAGTATCTTGTGAGAGGTTATACTATTATAAATTAAGAAGGTTAACCTTTGAGAGACTGATGTCAGATGTGATCCAAGATTGTAATCAATGTTGGCTCATGAGCCATGAATGCATTGTGGTTTTACCATGGGATCCAATGGTATCCTTAAAACATGCTTGAATTATGTCGTGGGATCCACTAGGATCACGGAACAAACCTATTATTTTTGTCGTGGGATCCAAAGATCATAGATCAAACATTGTGTTTTTGCCGTGGGATCCACTGGGACTATAGGTCCAACCTTATATTTTGCCGTGGGACCAACCGGATCATGGATCTAACATAGTATTTTTGCCGTGGAATCCAATGGGATCATAGATCCGACCTTATATTTTTGTCGTGGGATCCACGGATCAAAGATCAAACATTGTATTTTTGTCGTGGGATCCAATGGAGTCATAGATCCTTCCCTGGGATCCATGCACATGTCTGGTTAGCAGAAATTATTATGAATTCCTGACATTGAATGCGGTCGGTTTCGGTTCTTACTCATCGTGAACATCAAAGGGCACCATGGGCATTGGGCATGGACATTGGGCATTATCATATATATCGACTAACTCAGCTTCACCGTGGTCGATGCTTGTTTCATCGTGGAAATGCAAACTTAACAATGATTCATTATTTGTGTCATGTTACTGGCAGCGAGGCAAGAATATGGACGAAATTTCGAGCAATATACGACATTCAGTAAACAAAATACATGTACCTAACCCCAACATGAATACAAAAGAACACACTTCGCAGTAGCATATGCACAGTTTGACATGAAAAACATTCGAACAAGAATGACGGTTCCCAATCACCATGTGGTCACCATGGTGACCGTTTGTGTCGTCACATGGCATCAGTCACCAAGATGGCGGTCAGACGCGTCATATCTGCCATCCACCACAGCCGGCACCACAACACGGGACGCGGCAGCACACGGCGTCCCGAGGGCAGCGACCACCACCCGTCAAACTCAATTGCCGAAACGGTTGAATCCATGCGGCAAACATACAGCACGGGACAGAAAACGATATATCGAGATCCCATGGACCTTCACGAAGTCACGGGATTAGAAAATCATATACACAACACTACGAAACGACTAAAGATGGGAACAAACTTGGTATCGGTATCGTTCGTCAATTATTTAGTCAAGCAAGTTCGTCAATTAGGTAAGCAGCATATCGATATTCGCGATTATCAGACAAATGGACAGATATTCGGACTTATAAAAATGTCTGAGGTTGGTGGGCGGAACCCTCAGAACTTCACGAAACTTGATATACAGAACTTCACGAATATTGATATATCTCGACGCGCTTATCACGAAAATAACAAATTTGGAAAAGGGTGTCAGATACTTTTCGAGAGATTCGCCTTCGCAGTTCGGAAGGTTCGACGGCGGACCCCTCAGAATGACGTGAAACTTGGTATTCAGATAGATCTCGATGCGCTGATCACGAAAATAGCAAATTTACCATTGTATACCAAGTTTCACGTCATTCTGAGGGGTCCGCCTTCACAACTGCGAAGGCAAATATCTCTAAAAGTATCTGACACCCTTTTCCAAATCTGCTATTTCGTGATCAGCGCATCGATATCTATCTGCATACTAGAGCCCTTCATGGGACACATTTTCAGCCCCCATCCTGTTCCAGCCCATTCAGCCATACCCAAACTCGTTCCAATCCAAATCCAAATTCATAATTGATGGGCTCCCATCCCACCCGTTTCAGCATATTTCACTTTGTGTGGTGCTAAAAATGATATGGTCTGTCCCAAACCCGTTCCATTACAAAAAATGGCCCCATTCCCACCCATTTCCATCCCGTTCCATGGGTCCCATGGGGATTCCCATTCCATGAAGGGCTTTATTGTATACCAAGTTTCACGTCATTCTGAGGGGTCCGCCTTCGCGCCTTCCGAACTGCGAAGGCGAATATCTCGTAAAGTATCTGACACCCTTTTCCAAATTATATATTTTCGTGATCAGCGCGTCGAGATCTATCGGTATACCAAGTTTCGTGAAATTATGAGGGGTTCACCCACCAACCTCATATTTTGTTTCTTCTGAGTCCGAATATCTGTCCATTTGTGTGATATTCGCGAATATCGATCTGCTGCTTAATTGACTAACGTTATCGGTATAGGGAAGGCCTTGGAGGTATCGGCAATGCATCGCACCAAGCCCGTTTGGCATAAACAAACATATCGGCAGATACCAAACAAGCGTCGACAAGCCGTCGATACAGCGTCGATACCAAAAAATGTCATCTCTAGTGACGACTCGCAAGCATACAACAGAAATAACTACTCAGAACTAAAACCCGGGAGATTCCCAGGCACCAGCTTCAGCACGCCGGGGTCAGCGGCCGCCGCCAGACTGTAGACGATCGTGGCGCACCGGGCCGCCGAGGAGCGCAGCTTCACGTACATCAGAGAGCGGTCCATGACGACGGCCACCTGCGCCAGTCCTGCCGGCACAGCAGACTTTAACTACACAACCAACCAGCCACAGCGCCAGTCCTGCCGACACAGGAGACTTTAACTACACAACCAACCAGCCACAGCGCCAGTCCTGCCGGCACAGGAGACTTTAACTACACAACCAACCAGCCACAGCGCCAGTCCTGCCGAAACAGGAGACTTTAACTACACAACCAACCAGCCACAGCGCCAGTCCTGCCGGCACAGGAGACTTTAACTACACAACCAACCAGCCACAGCGCCAGTCCTGCCGGCACAGGAGACTTTAACTACACAACCAACCAGCCACAGCGCCAGTCCTGCCGGCACAGGAGACTTTAACTACACAACCAACCAGCCACAGCGCCAGTCCTGCCGGCACAGGAGACTTTAACTACACAACCAACCAGCCACAGCGCCAGTCCTGCCGGCACAGGAGACTTTAACTACACAACCAACCAGCCACAGCGCCAGTCCTGCCGGCACAGGAGACTTTAACTACACAACCAACCAGCCACAGCGCCAGTCCTGCCGGCACAGGAGACTTTAACTACACAACCAACCAGCCACAGCGCCAGTCCTGCCGGCACAGGAGACTTTAACTACACAACCAACCAGCCACAGCGCCAGTCCTGCCGGCACAGCAGACTTTAACTACACAACCAACCAGCCACAGCGCCAGTCCTGCCGGCACAGGAGACTTTAACTACACAACCAGCCAGCCACAGCGCCAGTCCTGCCGAAACAGCGAGGCCTTAACTACACAACCAACCAGCCACAGCGCCAGTCCTGCCGGCACAGGAGACTTTAACTACACAACCAACCAGCCACAGCACCAGTCCTGCCGGCACAGGAGACTTTAACTACACAACCAACCAGCCACAGCGCCAGTCCTGCCGGCACAGCGAGGCCTTAACTACACAACCAACCAGCCACAGCGCCAGTCCTGCCGGCACAGCGAGGCCTTAACCACACAACCAACCAGCCACAGCACCAGTCCTGCCGGCACAGGAGACTTTAACTACACAACCAACCAGCCACAGCGCCAGTCCTGCCGGCACAGGAGACTTTAACTACACAACCAACCAGCCACAGCGCCAGTCCTGCCGGCACAGGAGACTTTAACTACACAACCAACCAGCCACAGCGCCAGTCCTGCCGGCACAGCGAGGCCTTAACTACACAACCAACCAGCCACAGCGCCAGTCCTGCCGGCACAGGAGACTTTAACTACACAACCAACCAGCCACAGCGCCAGTCCTGCCGGCACAGGAGACTTTAACTACACAACCAACCAGCCACAGCGCCAGTCCTGCCGAAACAGGAGACTTTAACTACACAACCAACCAGCCACAGCGCCAGTCCTGCCGGCACAGGAGACTTTAACTACACAACCAACCAGCCAAAGCGCCAGTCCTGCCGGCACAGGAGACTTTAACTACACAACCAACCAGCCACAGCGCCAGTCCTGCCGGCACATGAGACTTTAACTACACAACCAACCAGCCACAGCGCCAGTCCTGCCGGCACAGGAGACTTTAACTACACAACCAACCAGCCACAGCGCCAGTCCTGCCGGCACAGGAGACTTTAACTACACAACCAACCAGCCACAGCGCCAGTCCTGCCGGCACAGGAGACTTTAACTACACAACCAACCAGCCACAGCGCCAGTCCTGCCGGCACAGGAGACTTTAACTACACAACCAACCAGCCACAGCGCCAGTCCTGCCGGCACAGGAGACTTTAACTACACAACCAACCAGCCACAGCGCCAGTCCTGCCGGCACAGGAGACTTTAACTACACAACCAACCAGCCACAGCGCCAGTCCTGCCGGCACAGGAGACTTTAACTACACAACCAACCAGCCACAGCGCCAGTCCTGCCGGCACAGGAGACTTTAACTACACAACCAACCAGCCACAGCGCCAGTCCTGCCGGCACAGGAGACTTTAACTACACAACCAACCAGCCACAGCGCCAGTCCTGCCGGCACAGGAGACTTTAACTACACAACCAACCAGCCACAGCGCCAGTCCTGCCGAAACAGGAGACTTTAACTACACAACCAACCAGCCACAGCGCCAGTCCTGCCGGCACAGGAGACTTTAACTACACAACCAACCAGCCACAGCGCCAGTCCTGCCGGCACATGAGACTTTAACTACACAACCAACCAGCCACAGCGCCAGTCCTGCCGGCACAGGAGACTTTAACTACACAACCAACCAGCCACAGCGCCAGTCCTGCCGGCACAGGAGACTTTAACTACACAACCAACCAGCCACAGCGCCAGTCCTGCCGGCACAGGAGACTTTAACTACACAACCAACCAGCCACAGCGCCAGTCCTGCCGGCACAGGAGACTTTAACTACACAACCAACCAGCCACAGCGCCAGTCCTGCCGGCACAGGAGACTTTAACTACACAACCAACCAGCCACAGCGCCAGTCCTGCCGGCACAGGAGACTTTAACTACACAACCAACCAGCCACAGCGCCAGTCCTGCCGGCACAGCAGACTTTAACTACACAACCAACCAGCCACAGCGCCAGTCCTGCCGGCACAGGAGACTTTAACTACACAACCAGCCAGCCACAGCGCCAGTCCTGCCGAAACAGCGAGGCCTTAACTACACAACCAACCAGCCACAGCGCCAGTCCTGCCGGCACAGGAGACTTTAACTACACAACCAACCAGCCACAGCACCAGTCCTGCCGGCACAGGAGACTTTAACTACACAACCAACCAGCCACAGCGCCAGTCCTGCCGGCACAGCGAGGCCTTAACTACACAACCAACCAGCCACAGCGCCAGTCCTGCCGGCACAGCGAGGCCTTAACCACACAACCAACCAGCCACAGCACCAGTCCTGCCGGCACAGGAGACTTTAACTACACAACCAACCAGCCACAGCGCCAGTCCTGCCGGCACAGGAGACTTTAACTACACAACCAACCAGCCACAGCGCCAGTCCTGCCGGCACAGGAGACTTTAACTACACAACCAACCAGCCACAGCGCCAGTCCTGCCGGCACAGCGAGGCCTTAACTACACAACCAACCAGCCACAGCGCCAGTCCTGCCGGCACAGGAGACTTTAACTACACAACCAACCAGCCACAGCGCCAGTCCTGCCGGCACAGGAGACTTTAACTACACAACCAACCAGCCACAGCGCCAGTCCTGCCGAAACAGGAGACTTTAACTACACAACCAACCAGCCACAGCGCCAGTCCTGCCGGCACAGGAGACTTTAACTACACAACCAACCAGCCACAGCGCCAGTCCTGCCGGCACAGGAGACTTTAACTACACAACCAACCAGCCACAGCGCCAGTCCTGCCGGCACAGGAGACTTTAACTACACAACCAACCAGCCACAGCGCCAGTCCTGCCGGCACAGGAGACTTTAACTACACAACCAACCAGCCACAGCGCCAGTCCTGCCGGCACAGGAGACTTTAACTACACAACCAACCAGCCACAGCGCCAGTCCTGCCGGCACAGGAGACTTTAACTACACAACCAACCAGCCACAGCGCCAGTCCTGCCGGCACAGGAGACTTTAACTACACAACCAACCAGCCACAGCGCCAGTCCTGCCGGCACAGGAGACTTTAACTACACAACCAACCAGCCACAGCGCCAGTCCTGCCGGCACAGGAGACTTTAACTACACAACCAACCAGCCACAGCGCCAGTCCTGCCGGCACAGGAGACTTTAACTACACAACCAACCAGCCACAGCGCCAGTCCTGCCGGCACAGGAGACTTTAACTACACAACCAACCAGCCACAGCGCCAGTCCTGCCGGCACAGGAGACTTTAACTACACAACCAACCAGCCACAGCGCCAGTCCTGCCGAAACAGCGAGGCCTTAACTACACAACCAACCAGCCACAGCGCCAGTCCTGCCGGCACAGGAGACTTTAACTACACAACCAACCAGCCACAGCGCCAGTCCTGCCGGCACAGGAGACTTTAACTACACAACCAACCAGCCACAGCGCCAGTCCTGCCGGCACAGGAGACTTTAACTACACAACCAACCAGCCACAGCGCCAGTCCTGCCGGCACAGGAGACTTTAACTACACAACCAACCAGCCACAGCGCCAGTCCTGCCGGCACAGCAGACTTCAACTACACAACCAACCAGCCACAGCGCCAGTCCTGCCGGCACAGCAGACTTTAACTACACAACCAACCAGCCACAGCGCCAGTCCTGCCGGCACAGCAGACTTTAACTACACAACCAACCAGCCACAACGCCAGTCCTGCCGGCACAGCAGACTTTAACTACACAACCAACCAGCCACAGCGCCAGTCCTGCCGGCACAGGAGACTTTAACTACACAACCAACCAGCCACAGCGCCAGTCCTGCCGAAACAGGGAGGCCTTAAAACCCTATTCCCTGCGGGGGCAAATTCTGCCCCCCAGTGGGGTTTCACTTGCCGCTTCTAAACCGTTAGGCATAGCGTCTTGCAACTTTGTGACTTTTCCTAACTTTGAATGGCGCGTGTTGTGTCAAAATTTTCAAAAAAATCGAGCACCAGAGGCGATGCCAGGCTCCTGTTTTGGGGATAGTGTTACGAATGCGGTTGTGCGGCGCATACTTTATTCGTAGTTTGCGGACAATAAATGTGTCAGAAACATTTTCAATGCAATATGCATCATACATACTGGGATTATACATGTTTGTTGGCAGAGGCGCACTCAGGTAAAAAAAAAATGGAGGCGATACCATGCCTCAAATTAGGTCCAACTTCAAATTAGTAAGATGATAAAAGGGTTACTCGCATGGTGCCCCTCACGTTGTTTTCCTGGATCCGCCTATGCGCAATATATTAAATTTAACAAATTACAGCAAGTAATGCCCACATGTGACGTCCATGTCGTCCCAAACAATCACGAACAGCACAAATTTGTTATCAGAAAATGCCCCCCACTTTACATTCCCTGAATACGCCTATGATTTTTGATTTGGGTATTTATCTTTCGATATATTAAAGACCAGTACATTTAAAGCTTAAACACGTTTAGGGCATTCAAATCGGCCAAACTACATGGCCAGAATGACCTTTTAAAAAAAACCTAAATTTGCGTTTTTCCCTGGCCCCCCATTTTTCAACAAAAATAAAATTCGGGCCCCTTAAAGAAGGATCTTGTCATGACGAATCGAATGACATTTTCCCCATCGAAATCGACCGAGCGGTTCTCGAGATTTCTGGGGAAGGGGGGCAGAATCTGACCCCCGCAGGTTAACCCGCGAGTTACTGGGGTATATTTCATAACGCGACTTACTGGGGGGGGGCTATTTCCTGGGGGCTATTTTACTGGGGGCTATTTCCCCCCCCCCCCTCGGATCTCCGGAACTACTGGACCGAATGTAAAAATCCAAACGGCATTCGATAGCCCTGTGAAATTTATCGAGGGAAACATAATATTGTTGACCTCAGGGTCACCGATGACGTCACAGGTCAGGTCAAGTACAAAATGTTTGACCGTGTCAAAAGGTCTCGATGGATGGAATTGTCGCGCAAAATTGCGATATTAAACGCATAAGCTGTCGATCAATCGGTATGATTCGTGTGTCTGACACTTCTAAGTACCTTTCTAAGCTGTTTATAACCTTGGGTCAGGTCAAGGTCATCCGAGGTCACGAGGTCAAACTGCAGATTACGGTCATTAGCCGTTGTAACACATGTTTATGGGTTTGTTTATCGTCTAGAACGCGTAAAATGACCCTAGAACATTGTTTGTTCCATATAAATAGAAGTAAAAAGCAAAAATGGAAATGCGTTTTTTATGCATAGTAATGCTGTGAGAGGTGGTCGATTTGTGTCATTTAAAGGTCATAACTCAGTCATTTTTGAAGATTTGACAAACTTCAAAACAAATTTTGAAGACTTCACATTTGGTACACATATTAACCGCACACGTCTCGAGCACATATATTCCAGTTTTTGATAATTCTGATTTTTTCTTGAAAATTTTGTTAAAAAAATAAAATGTATTTTAATTTCTCAAAATTTTGAAGAAGAAAAAAATCAAAAATATGAGATAGCAATTTGATAGCCCGGTCTATTGTCAGTAATTTGAAGTCAGCGTTTTCCGCAAACTATTATTTTGCAACCAAAACCAAAGAACATGACGTCACTCTGACGTCATTCCCGGTTGACTTATCACAAACTCATATTTTTCCTTTTGCCAACATGTGTAGAATTGATGTGAGAGAAGGTAATGCAAGTTTGGTGACGATACCGGTGTTTGTTTAAGAGTTATTGCAAAATAACGGGAGGGGGGAGGCAAAAAAATAGCCCCCCAGTAACTCGCGGGTTAACGTAATTTTGCGCAGGGAATAGAGTTAATTAACTACACAACCAGCCACCCACAGCACCAGTCCCGCCGGCACAGGAAGGCCTTAACCACACAACCAACCAGCCACAGCACCAGTCCTGCCAGCACAGGAGACTTTAACTACACAACCAACCAGCCACAGCGCCAGTCCCGCCGGCACAGGAAGGCCTTAACCACACAACCAACCAGCCACAGCACCAGTCCTGCCAGCACAGGAGACTTTAACTACACAACCAACCAGCCACAGCGCCAGTCCCGCCGGCACAGGAAGGCCTTAACCACACAACCAGCCAGCCACAGCACCAGTCCCGCCGGCACAGGAAGGCCTTAACCACACAACCAGCCAGCCACAGCACCAGTCCTGCCGAAACAGGGAGGCCTTAACCACACAACCAGCTAGCCACAGCACCAGTCCTGCCGGCAAAGGAAGGCCTTAACCACACAACCAGCCAGCCACAGCACCAGTCCTGCCAGCACAGGAGACTTTAACTACACAACCAACCAGCCACAGCGCCAGTCCTGCCGGCACAGGAAGGCCTTAACCACACAACCAACCAGCCACAGCACCAGTCCTGCCGGCACAGGAGACTTTAACTACACAACCAACCAGCCAAAGCACCAGTCCTGCCGGCACAGGAGACTTTAACTACACAACCAACCAGCACAGCACCAGTCCTGCCGGCACAGGAGACTTTAACTACACAACCAACCAGCCACAGCACCAGTCCTGCCGGCACAGGAGACTTTAACTACACAACCAACCAGCCACAGCACCAGTCCTGCCGAAACAGGGAGGCCTTAACCACACAACCAGCTAGCCACAGCACCAGTCCTGCCGGCACAGGAGACTTTAACTACACAACCAACCAGCCACAGCGCCAGTCCTGCCGGAACAGGCAGGTACGGCAGGACAGGACTACACATCCAACCAGCCACAGCGCCAGTCCTGCCGGAACAGGAAGGTACGGCAGGACAGGACTACACAACCAACCAGCCACAGCACCAGTCCTGCCGGCACAGGAAGGCCTTAAGTACACAACCAACCAGCCACAGCGCCAGTCCTGCCGGCACAGGAGACTTTAACTACACAACCAACCAGCCACAGCGCCAGTCCTGCCAAAACAGGGAGGCCTTAAAACCCTATTCCCTGCGGGGGGGGGGGGGAAATTCTGCCCCCCCCAGTGGGGTTTAACTTGCCGCTTCTAAACCGTTAGGCATAGCGTCTTGCAACTTTGTGACTTTTCCTAACTTTGAATGGCGCGTGTTGTGTCAAAATTTTGAAAAAATCGAGCCCCAGAGGAGGTGCCAGGCTCCTGCTTTAGGGAGAGTGTTACGAATGCGGTTGTGCGGCGCATACTTTATTCGTAGTTTGCGGACAATACATGTGTCAGAAACATTTTCAATGCAATATGCATCTTACATACTGGGATTATACATGTTTGTTGGCAGAGGCGCACTCAGGTAAAACAAAATGGAGGCGATACCATGCCTCAAATTAGGTCCAACTTCAAATTAGTAAGATGATAAAAGGGTTACTCGCATGATGCCCCTCACGGTGTTTTCCTGGATCCGCCTATGCGCAATATATTAAATTTAACAAATTACAGCAAGTAATGCCCACATGTGACGTCCATGTCGTCCCAAATAATCACGAACAGCACAAATTTGTTATCAGAAAATCCCCCCACTTTACATTCCCTGAATACGCCTATGATTTTGATTTGGGTATTTATCTTTTGATATATTGAAGACCAATACATTTAAAGCTTAAAAACGTTTAGGGCATTCAAATCGGCCAAACTACATGGCCGGAATGACCTTTCAAAAAACACCCTAAATTTGCGCTTTTTTCCCTGGCCCCCATTTTTCAACAAAAATAAAATTCGGGCCCCTTAAAGAAGGATCTTGTCATGACGAATCGAATGGCATTTTCCCCATCGAAATCGACCGAGCGGTTCTCGAGATTTCTGGGGGAGGGGGGCAGAATCTGACCCCCGCAGGTTAACCCGCGAGTTACTGGGGTATATTTCATAACGCGACTTACTGGGGGGTGCTATTTTTTGCCCCCCCCCCCCTCGGATCTCCGGAACTACTGGACCGAATGTAAAAATTCAAACGGCATTCGATAGCCCTGTGAAATTTATCGAGGGAAATATAATATTGTTGACCTCGGGGTCACCGATGACGTCACAGGTCAGGTAAAGTACAAAATGTTTGACCGTGTCAAAAGGTCTCGATGGATGGAATTGTCGCGCAAAATTGCGATATTAAACGCATAAGCTGTCGATCAATCGGTATGATTCGTGTGTCTGACACTTCAAAATACCTTTCTAAGCTGTTTATGACCTTGGGTCAGGTCAAGGTTATCCGAGGTCACGAGGTCAAACTGCAGATTACGGTCATTAGGCGTTTTAACACATGTTTATGGGTTTGTGTATCGTCTAGAACGCGTAAAATGACCCTAGAACATTGTTTGTTCCATATAAATAGAAGTAAAAAGCAAAAATGGAAATGCGTTTTTTTATGCATAGTAATGCTGTGAGAGGTGGTCGATTTTTGTCATTTAACACGCGCCCTGGAGGGCCTCTGATAATTACACGCCCTGGAGGGGGGGGGGGCGGATTTCGCCCCCCCCCTATGATCTCGAAAACCACGCAACGTAGCGACAAGCGGGAAACGACGTTAGATAGCTCGAGACAAGCTCTTTCGAAAGTATTTCGTTTTTTTTCCAGGTCAATATTGAGGTCACCAGAGGTCATCAAGGGTCAGATTTTCAAGTTTTCAAGACTTCGGTTCGAACACCCCCAAATATCTCGGGAACTATGATAGTTAGCAGCAAACGGAAAAAAGCAATCGAAAGTCATTGCAAAATGCAATCGACATAGGTGTCCACAGATTTGAGCTCAGGTCAATAGTTTAGGCTCCAGAGGTTATAGAATGTCAAAAAGGTGATTTTGTTTTCAAAACTGTTTTCCCCAAATAACCTTTTACCTAATCAAGATAAAGCAATAATGTTTACGCCATCGCGGGTGTCTTGTCAAGGCGCTTCGAATCATATTCATGGTGACCGGGTTAGGTCAACTGAGAAATCTGACCTCAGGTCAAGGTCAAGTGGTATGTTGCATATTGGGAGACATGTCTCGACGAGACAAACATATTGGTACCGTTTTCTCTTCTCTATCTTCATTATGTCGATAGTTATTGATCAAACCGTGTTGGCGGTCACAAAATTGACCTGACCTTAGGTCACCGATATTAGAAATCTGAGATAAACAAATTGTTGGTATCTATGACCTTATGAAGTCCTGCAAGATTGAAACCGATCGGCGTAAAACTGTGGCTGTGGTACTACTGCAAACGTTTTGGAGTTGAGGTCATCACGTGACCTGGTCTGGTGACCTGACCTGAGATGACCTGAGGCCAAGAATTTTACATAATGCGGGAAGTTCATTTCTAAACAGGTATACAAAAAACGGCGGCCCTGCGCGCCGCCGTTTTTGCGCTATCCTCGAAAAACCGGAGGGGTGGGCGGATTTTGCCCCTCCTCCAGGGCGCGTGTTATAAGTCATAACTCAGTCATTTTTGAAGATATTTACTTCAAATTTGGTACACATATTAACCGCACACGTCTCGAGCACATATATTCCGGTTTTGGATAATTCCGATTTAGTCTTGAAAATTTTGTTTAAAAAAAAAATGTATTTGGATTTCTCAAAATTTTGAATGAAAAAACTCAAAAATCCGAGATAGCAGTTTGATAGCCAGGTCTATTTTCAGTAATTTGATTTAACCCGCGCACTGCAGGGGGTTGATTTCCGCCCCCCCCCTCAGGTTTTTCACGGATAGCGAAAAAAACGGCGGCGCGCAGCGCCGTCGGGTTTTGGCACACCTGTTAGGACATCAATTTCGCACACTTTGAAAGAAAAAAATAACCTCGGGTCATCTCAGGTCAGGTCACCAGACCAGGTCAAGTGACCCCACCTCCAAAAATGTTTGCAGTTGTGCCAAAGCCAGAGTTTTTCACCGATCAGTTTGAAACTTACAGGATATCATGAGGGCATAAGTACTTACAATTCTTTTATCTCAGAATTTTGATATCGGTGACTTAAGGTCAGGTCAATTTCGTTACCTCCCATAATAAGTCAATGGGGAAATATACAAATGCTTCCTATTTCAAGGATATGCATGATATTAGTCCAATTACTTCTGGATCATGTTATTATAAGATATTCTTGATGATCCAAGTGTAATTTTTGTTCAGTGACCCCTATTGGGTCATTTGAGGTCATGCGAGGTCACCATCACTTTTTTGTCAATAACTCCCGACATAATGAAGATAGAGAAGTAAAACAAACATCAATGTGTTTGTCTCGTTGAGATACGTCTTCCCATATGCAATATGCCCTACTTGGGTCACCACGTGACCTTGACCTGAGGTCAAATTGTTAAGTTTACTTAACAAGGTCACCATGTATATCATTCCAAGCGCCTTGACAAGATAAGCACAATGGTGTAAACAGTTTTCCGTTATCTTAATTAAGTACAAAGTTAATAGCAAAACACGATTTAGCAAAAAAACGTAACTTTTCCCTTTTTGACCTCTAGAGCCTCAAATATTGACCTGAGATCAAATCTGAGGACACCATAGCGATTGTAAATTTCACTGGCTGGCGTTTTCTTTTTTCCGTTTGTTTCTAACTAGCATCTTTTCTGAGATATATGGGAATTTCTGGAGCGATGTCCTAAAAGAGGAAAAAAATGGAAAATTTGACCTTTGATAACCTCTGGTGACCTCAATTTTGACCTGACCTAAAAAAAACACTGAATACTTTCGATAGAACATGTACCAAGCTATCAAATGCCTTTTTCCGCTTCACGCTACGTAGCGTAGTTTTCGAGATCTCAGGGGGGGGGGGCGGAAATCAATCTCCCCTGCAGTTCGTGTTCGGCGCAAAGCCCCTGCAGTGCGCGGGTTAAGACAATTGAGTTTATCTGAAACATCGTACCTTTGACAGCGTTTCCCGCAAACCATTATTTTGCAACCAAAACCAAAGAAAATGACGTCACTCTGACGTCATTCCCGGTTGACCTATCATAACCTCATATTTTTCCTTTCGCCAACATGTGTAGAATTGATGTGAGAGAAGGTATTGCAAGTTTGGTGACGATACCGGTGTTCGTTTAAGAGTTATTGCCAAATAACGGGAGGAGGGGGGGGGGGGGGGGGGGGGGGGCAAAAATATAGCCTCCCAGTAACTCGCGGGTTAACGTAAATTTGGCCGCCCGCAGGGAATAGGGTTAATTAACTACACAACCAGCCACCCACAGCGCCAGTCCCGCCGGCACAGGAAGGCCTTAACCACACAACCAACCAGCCACAGCACCAGTCCTGCCGGCACAGGAGACTTTAACTACACAACCAACCAGCCACAGCGCCAGTCCTGCCGGCACAGGAGACTTTAACTACACAACCAACCAGCCACAGCGCCAGTCCCGCCGGCACAGGAAGGCCTTAACCACACAACCAACCAGCCACAGCACCAGTCCTGCCAGCACAGGAGACTTTAACTACACAACCAACCAGCCACAGCGCCAGTCCTGCCGGCACAGGAAGGCCTTAACCACACAACCAACCAGCCACAGCGCCAGTCCTGCCGGCACAGGAGACTTTAACTACACAACCAACCAGCCACAGCACCAGTCCTGCCGGCACAGGAGACTTTAACTACACAACCAACCAGCCACAGCGCCAGTCCTGCCGGCACAGGAGACTTTAACTACACAACCAGCCAGCCACAGCACCAGTCCTGCCAGCACAGGAGACTTTAACTACACAACCAACCAGCCACAGCGCCAGTCCTGCCGGCACAGGAGACTTTAACTACACAACCAACCAGCCACAGCACCAGTCCTGCCGGCACAGGAGACTTTAACTACACAACCAGCCAGCCACAGCACCAGTCCTGCCGGCACAGGAGACTTTAACTACACAACCAACCAGCCACAGCGCCAGTCCTGCCGGCACAGGAGACTTTAACTACACAACCAACCAGCCACAGCACCAGTCCTCCTGCCGGCACAGGAGACTTTAACTACACAACCAGCCAGCCACAGCGCCAGTCTGCCGGCACAGGAGACTTTAAACAACCAGCCAGCCACAGCGCCAGTCCTGCCGGCACAGGAGACTTTAAACACAACCAGCCAGCAAGCCAGCGCTTGACGTTGGTTGTATGTTGGTGATGGTTGGTTTTTTCACAACCAGCCAGCCACAGCACCAGTCCTGCCGGAACAGGAGACTTTAACTACACAACCAGCCAGCCACAGCGCCAGTCTGCCTGGCACAGGAGACTTTAACTACAACAGCCAGCCAGCCAGTCTGCGCACAGGTGACTTAACGTACAGCGAAAAGGAGACTTTAACTAACAAACAGCCACAGCACCAGTCCTGCCGGCACAGGAGACTTTAACTACACAACACCAACCAGCCACAGCGCAAGTCCTGCCGGCACAGGAGACTTTACTACACAACCAACCAGCCACAGCGCCAGTCCTGCCGGCACAGGAGACTTTAACTACACAACCAACCAGCCACAGCGCCAGTCCTGCCAGCACAGGAGACTTTAACTACACAACCAACCAGCCACAGCGCCAGTCCTGCCGGCAAAGGAAGGCCTTAACCACACAACCAACCAGCCACAGCGCCAGTCCTGCCGGCACAGGAGACTTTAACTACACAACCAACCAGCCACAGCGCCAGTCCTGCCGGCACAGGAGACTTTAACTACACAACCAACCAGCCACAGCGCCAGTCCTGCCGGCACAGGAGACTTTAACTACACAACCAACCAGCCACAGCGCCAGTCCTGCCGGCACAGGAGACTTTAACTACACAACCAACCAGCCACAGCGCCAGTCCTGCCGGCACAGGAGACTTTAACTACACAACCAACCAGCCACAGCGCCAGTCCTGCCGGCACAGGAGACTTTAACTACACAACCAACCAGCCACAGCGCCAGTCCTGCCGGCACAGGAGACTTTAACTACACAACCAACCAGCCACAGCGCCAGTCCTGCCGGCACAGGAGACTTTAACTACACAACCAACCAGCCACAGCGCCAGTCCTGCCGGCACAGGAGACTTTAACTACACAACCAACCAGCCACAGCGCCAGTCCTGCCGGCACAGGAGACTTTAACTACACAACCAACCAGCCACAGCGCCAGTCCTGCCGGCACAGGAGACTTTAACTACACAACCAACCAGCCACAGCGCCAGTCCTGCCGGCACAGGAAGGCCCTAACTACACAACCGTCACCACTGCATTTCTGAGGCAAAACTGGCCCAGAAACATGCTTTTGTCCAGTTAATCTAAGCTCCAAAATATATGCTGAAAACTTAATATCTTTAAGCTGTGTGACTTTCGAAGTTGGAATCAATTCGGCAAAACTAGCAGTGATTGTGTCATAGAAAATGTGCATGCTATTATTGCAAAATAGGCGTATTTGACCTGCGTTGGTTTCCGCTACTGTGTGCTTTCTTTCATGTTCAGCATCTCGCAGTGATCATGATACTTGTTATCGAAAACTTTGCATATAAAACCTATAATACAAAACATTGTTTGAGTTATTATTGTCATTATACACCATCTGTCATGGATCAGTTACATTAACTATATATGTATATGTGTGTGCATCTGGTCGTATGGCCTATAACAGGGGTGTATCTTTTCTAGAAAAGTTGGGGAGGGGTGAGCTGGGAAAAATTGCTTACAGTACCATGCAAATCCACAAAAATACAGATTTGTCCCCCCGATTTGACCCACTTCCTCGTCCAAGTTCAGGGGAGGGGGGGGGGATGAAGCCACCTCAACTGAATAGGATCCTACATTCCTGGCCTACAACTTGCACAGAACAGTTGCAATGTGCATCTCGCCAACAAATATCCCCTGTTTAAACTTGCCCTCCCCCCAGTGGCCGTTTTTTTCCTCGACTGGGGGGGGGGGGATAGGACTCGTGTCTGCGGGGTTTTTTCCCCCGCAGTTAACATGTTAGACGAGTCCCTGCGCAGTGCACAGATAGCTTCAACAGGCACTGTCCGTTGAAGTCGGTCAAAACATCGCCGCCAGAGGGGTTCGAACCGGCATTCGCCGTATGATGGGCAGTCATGTCACCAGCTGCATTATTCGATGTCCGTGTTTCAGCTATTTATATTATTAGTAATCACCAAGGTATGTGGCACCCCAGATTATTGGCATACAACTGTTATCGATTTCAATGGGATTCAGTTGAGAAAATCCGTACACAAAGCAGCAATCTGTTGGTAGCTGAATATCCTAAGTGAATAAGATAACACTTTCGTCAATGGTGTGTCGTTGGTTTAGTTTAGGTTAGTTTAGGTTAGGTTTAGGTTAGGTTTAGGTTAGGTTTAGGTTAGGTTTAGGTTAGGTTTAGGTTAGGTTTAGGTTAGGTTTAGGTTAGGTTTAGGTTAGGTTTAGGTTAGGTTTAGGTTAGGTTTAGGTTAGGTTTAGGTTAGGTTTAGGTTAGGTTTAGGTTAGGTTTAGGTTAGGTTTAGGTTAGGTTTAGGTTAGGTTTAGGTTAGGTTTAGGTTAGGTTTAGGTTAGGTTTAGGTTAGGTTTAGGTTAGGTTTAGGTTAGGTTTAGGTTAGGTTTAGGTTAGGTTTAGGTTAGGTTTAGGTTAGGTTTAGGTTAGGTTTAGGTTAGGTTTAGGTTAGGTTTAGGTTAGGTTTAGGTTAGGTTTAGGTTAGGTTTAGGTTAGGTTTAGGTTAGGTTTAGGTTAGGTTTAGGTTAGGTTTAGGTTAGGTTTAGGTTAGGTTTAGGTTAGGTTTAGGTTAGGTTTAGGTTAGGTTTAGGTTAGGTTTAGGTTAGGTTTAGGTTAGGTTTAGGTTAGGTTTAGGTTAGGTTTAGGTTAGGTTTAGGTTAGGTTTAGGTTAGGTTTAGGTTAGGTTTAGGTTAGGTTTAGGTTAGGTTTAGGTTAGGTTTAGGTTAGGTTTAGGTTAGGTTTAGGTTAGGTTTAGGTTAGGTTTAGGTTAGGTTTAGGTTAGGTTTAGGTTAGGTTTAGGTTAGGTTTAGGTTAGGTTTAAGTTAGGTTTAGGTTAGGTTTAGGTTAGGTTTAGGTTAGGTTTAGGTTCGGTTTAGGTTAGGTTTAGGTTAGGTTTAGGTTAGGTTTAGGTTAGGTTTAGGTTAGGTTTAGGTTAGGTTTAGGTTAGGTTTAGGTTAGGTTTAGGTTCGGTTTAGGTTAGGTTTAGGTTAGGTTTAGGTTAGGTTTAGGTTAGGTTTAGGTTAGGTTTAGGTTAGGTTTAGGTTAGGTTTAGGTTCGGTTTAGGTTCGGTTTAGGTTCGGTTTAGTTTAGGTTAGGTTTAGGTTCGGTTTAGGTTCGGTTTAGGTTCGGTTTAGGTTCGGTTTAGGTTCGGTTTAGGTTCGGTTTAGGTTCGGTTTAGGTTCGGTTTAGGTTCGGTTTAGGTTCGGTTTAGGTTCGGTTTAGGTTCGGTTTAGGTTCGGTTTAGGTTCGGTTTAGGTTCGGTTTAGGTTCGGTTTAGGTTCGGTTTAGGTTAGGTTTAGGTTAGGTCTAGGTTCGGTTTAGGTTCGGTTTAGGTTCGGTTTAGGTTAGGTTTAGGTTCGGTTTAGGTTCGGTTTAGGTTCGGTTTAGGTTCGGTTTAGGTTCGGTTTAGGTTCGGTTTAGGTTCGGTTTAGGTTCGGTTTAGGTTCGGTTTAGGTTCGGTTTAGGTTCGGTTTAGGTTCGGTTTAAGTTATGTTTAGGTTAGGTTTAGGTTAGGTTTAGGTTAGGTTTACGTTAGGTTTAGGTTAGGTTTAGGTTAGGTTTAGGTTAGGTTTAGGTTAGGTTTAGGTTAGGTTTAGGTTAGGTTTAGGTTAGGTTTAGGTTAGGTTTAGGTTAGGTTTAGGTTAGGTTTAGGTTAGGTTTAGGTTAGGTTTAGGTTAGGTTTAGGTTAGGTTTAGGTTAGGTTTAGGTTAGGTTTAGGTTAGGTTTAGGTTAGGTTTAGGTTAGGTCTAGGTTCGGTTTAGGTTCGGTTTAGGTTAGGTTTAGGTTAGGTTTAGGTTAGGTTTAGGTTAGGTTTAGGTTAGGTTTAGGTTAGGTTTAGGTTAGGTTTAGGTTAGGTTTAGGTTAGGTTTAGGTTAGGTTTAGGTTAGGTTTAGGTTAGGTTTAGGTTAGGTTTAGGTTAGGTTAGGTTTAGGTTAGGTTTAGGTTAGGTTTAGGTTAGGTTTAGGTTAGGTTTAGGTTAGGTTTAGGTTAGGTTTAGGTTAGGTTTAGGTTCGGTTTAGGTTCGGTTTAGGTTCGGTTTAGTTTAGGTTCGGTTTAGGTTCGGTTTAGGTTCGGTTTAGGTTCGGTTTAGGTTCGGTTTAGGTTCGGTTTAGGTTCGGTTTAGGTTCGGTTTAGGTTCGGTTTAGGTTCGGTTTAGGTTCGGTTTAGGTTCGGTTTAGGTTCGGTTTAGGTTCGGTTTAGGTTCGGTTTAGGTTAGGTTTAGGTTAGGTTTAGGTTAGGTTTAGGTTAGGTTTAGGTTAGGTTTAGGTTAGGTCTAGGTTCGGTTTAGGTTCGGTTTAGGTTAGGTTTAGGTTCGGTTTAGGTTCGGTTTAGGTTCGGTTTAGGTTCGGTTTAGGTTCGGTTTAGGTTCGGTTTAGGTTCGGTTTAGGTTCGGTTTAGGTTCGGTTTAGGTTCGGTTTAGGTTCGGTTTAGGTTCGGTTTAGGTTCGGTTTAGGTTCGGTTTAGGTTCGGTTTAGGTTCGGTTTAGGTTCGGTTTAGGTTCGGTTTAGGTTCGGTTTAAGTTATGTTTAGGTTAGGTTTAGGTTAGGTTTAGGTTAGGTTTAGGTTAGGTTTAGGTTAGGTTTAGGTTAGGTTTAGGTTAGGTTTAGGTTAGGTTTAGGTTAGGTTTAGGTTAGGTTTAGGTTAGGTTTAGGTTAGGTTTAGGTTAGGTTTAGATTAGGTTTAGGTTAGGTTTAGGTTAGGTTTAGGTTAGGTTTAGGTTAGGTTTAGGTTCGGTTTAGGTTAGGTTTAGGTTAGGTTTAGGTTAGGTTTAGGTTAGGTTTAGGTTAGGTTTAGGTTAGGTTTAGGTTAGGTTTAGGTTAGGTTTAGGTTAGGTTTAGGTTAGGTTTAGGTTAGGTTTAGGTTAGGTTTAGGTTAGGTTTAGGTTAGGTTTAGGTTAGGTTTAGGTTAGGTTTAGGTTAGGTTTAGGTTAGGTTTAGGTTAGGTTTAGGTTAGGTTTAGGTTAGGTTTAGGTTAGGTTTAGGTTAGGTTTAGGTTAGGTTTAGGTTAGGTTTAGGTTAGTTTTAGGTTAGGTTTAGGTTAGGTTTAGGTTAGGTTTAGGTTAGGTTTAGGTTAGGTTTAGGTTAGGTTTAGGTTAGGTTTAGGTTCGGTTTAGGTTCGGTTTAGGTTAGGTTTAGGTTAGGTTTAGGTTAGGTTTAGGTTAGGTTTAGGTTAGGTTTAGGTTAGGTTTAGGTTAGGTTTAGGTTAGGTTTAGGTTAGGTTTAGGTTAGGTTTAGGTTAGGTTTAGGTTAGGTTTAGGTTCGGTTTAGGTTCGGTTTAGGTTCGGTTTAGGTTCGGTTTAGTTTAGGTTAGGTTTAGGTTCGGTTTAGGTTCGGTTTAGGTTCGGTTTATATTCGGTTTAGGTTCGGTTTAGGTTCGGTTTAGGTTCGGTTTAGGTTCGGTTTAGGTTCGGTTTAGGTTCGGTTTAGGTTCGGTTTAGGTTCGGTTTAGGTTCGGTTTAGGTTCGGTTTAGGTTCGGTTTAGGTTAGGTTTAGGTTAGGTCTAGGTTAGGTCTAGGTTCGGTTTAGGTTCGGTTTAGGTTAGGTTTAGGTTCGGTTTAGGTTCGGTTTAGGTTCGGTTTAGGTTCGGTTTAGGTTCGGTTTAGGTTCGGTTTAGGTTCGGTTTAGGTTCGGTTTAGGTTCGGTTTAGGTTCGGTTTAGGTTCGGTTTAAGTTAGGTTTAGGTTAGGTTTAGGTTAGGTTTAGGTTAGGTTTAGGTTAGGTTTAGGTTAGGTTTAGGTTAGGTTTAGGTTAGGTTTAGGTTAGGTTTAGGTTAGGTTTAGGTTAGGTTTAGGTTAGGTTTAGGTTAGGTTTAGGTTAGGTTTAGGTTAGGTTTAGGTTAGGTTTAGGTTAGGTTTAGGTTAGGTTTAGGTTAGGTTTAGGTTAGGTTTAGGTTAGGTTTAGGTTAGGTTTAGGTTAGGTTTAGGTTAGGTTTAGGTTAGGTTTAGGTTAGGTTTAGGTTAGGTTTAGGTTAGGTTTAGGTTAGGTTTAGGTTAGGTTTAGGTTAGGTTTAGGTTAGGTTTAGGTTAGGTTTAGGTTAGGTTTAGGTTAGGTTTAGGTTAGGTTTAGGTTAGGTTTAGGTTAGGTTTAGGTTAGGTTTAGGTTAGGTTTAGGTTAGGTTTAGGTTAGGTTTAGGTTAGGTTTAGGTTAGGTTTAGGTTAGGTTTAGGTTAGGTTTAGGTTAGGTTTAGGTTAGGTTTAGGTTAGGTTTAGGTTAGGTTTAGGTTAGGTTTAGGTTAGGTTTAGGTTAGGTTTAGGTTAGGTTTAGGTTAGGTTTAGGTTAGGTTTAGGTTAGGTTTAGGTTAGGTTTAGGTTAGGTTTAGGTTAGGTTTAGGTTAGGTTTAGGTTAGGTTTAGGTTAGGTTTAGGTTAGGTTTAGGTTCGGTTTAGGTTAGGTTTAGGTTAGGTTTAGGTTAGGTTTAGGTTAGGTTTAGGTTAGGTTTAGGTTAGGTTTAGGTTAGGTTTAGGTTAGGTTTAGGTTCGGTTTAGGTTAGGTTTAGGTTAGGTTTAGGTTAGGTTTAGGTTAGGTTTAGGTTAGGTTTAGGTTAGGTTTAGGTTAGGTTTAGGTTCGGTTTAGGTTCGGTTTAGGTTCGGTTTAGTTTAGGTTAGGTTTAGGTTCGGTTTAGGTTCGGTTTAGGTTCGGTTTAGGTTCGGTTTAGGTTCGGTTTAGGTTCGGTTTAGGTTCGGTTTAGGTTCGGTTTAGGTTCGGTTTAGGTTCGGTTTAGGTTCGGTTTAGGTTCGGTTTAGGTTCGGTTTAGGTTCGGTTTAGGTTCGGTTTAGGTTCGGTTTAGGTTAGGTTTAGGTTAGGTCTAGGTTCGGTTTAGGTTCGGTTTAGGTTCGGTTTAGGTTAGGTTTAGGTTCGGTTTAGGTTCGGTTTAGGTTCGGTTTAGGTTCGGTTTAGGTTCGGTTTAGGTTCGGTTTAGGTTCGGTTTAGGTTCGGTTTAGGTTCGGTTTAGGTTCGGTTTAGGTTCGGTTTAGGTTCGGTTTAAGTTATGTTTAGGTTAGGTTTAGGTTAGGTTTAGGTTAGGTTTACGTTAGGTTTAGGTTAGGTTTAGGTTAGGTTTAGGTTAGGTTTAGGTTAGGTTTAGGTTAGGTTTAGGTTAGGTTTAGGTTAGGTTTAGGTTAGGTTTAGGTTAGGTTTAGGTTAGGTTTAGGTTAGGTTTAGGTTAGGTTTAGGTTAGGTTTAGGTTAGGTTTAGGTTAGGTTTAGGTTAGGTTTAGGTTAGGTTTAGGTTAGGTCTAGGTTCGGTTTAGGTTCGGTTTAGGTTAGGTTTAGGTTAGGTTTAGGTTAGGTTTAGGTTAGGTTTAGGTTAGGTTTAGGTTAGGTTTAGGTTAGGTTTAGGTTAGGTTTAGGTTAGGTTTAGGTTAGGTTTAGGTTAGGTTAGGTTTAGGTTAGGTTTAGGTTAGGTTTAGGTTAGGTTTAGGTTAGGTTTAGGTTAGGTTTAGGTTAGGTTTAGGTTCGGTTTAGGTTCGGTTTAGGTTCGGTTTAGTTTAGGTTCGGTTTAGGTTCGGTTTAGGTTCGGTTTAGGTTCGGTTTAGGTTCGGTTTAGGTTCGGTTTAGGTTCGGTTTAGGTTCGGTTTAGGTTCGGTTTAGGTTCGGTTTAGGTTCGGTTTAGGTTCGGTTTAGGTTCGGTTTAGGTTCGGTTTAGGTTAGGTTTAGGTTAGGTTTAGGTTAGGTTTAGGTTAGGTTTAGGTTAGGTCTAGGTTCGGTTTAGGTTCGGTTTAGGTTAGGTTTAGGTTCGGTTTAGGTTCGGTTTAGGTTCGGTTTAGGTTCGGTTTAGGTTCGGTTTAGGTTCGGTTTAGGTTCGGTTTAGGTTCGGTTTAGGTTCGGTTTAGGTTCGGTTTAGGTTCGGTTTAGGTTCGGTTTAGGTTCGGTTTAGGTTCGGTTTAGGTTCGGTTTAGGTTCGGTTTAGGTTCGGTTTAGGTTCGGTTTAAGTTATGTTTAGGTTAGGTTTAGGTTAGGTTTAGGTTAGGTTTAGGTTAGGTTTAGGTTAGGTTTAGGTTAGGTTTAGGTTAGGTTTAGGTTAGGTTTAGGTTAGGTTTAGGTTAGGTTTAGGTTAGGTTTAGGTTAGGTTTAGGTTAGGTTTAGATTAGGTTTAGGTTAGGTTTAGGTTAGGTTTAGGTTAGGTTTAGGTTAGGTTTAGGTTCGGTTTAGGTTAGGTTTAGGTTAGGTTTAGGTTAGGTTTAGGTTAGGTTTAGGTTAGGTTTATGTTAGGTTTAGGTTAGGTTTAGGTTAGGTTTAGGTTAGGTTTAGGTTAGGTTTAGGTTAGGTTTAGGTTAGGTTTAGGTTAGGTTTAGGTTAGGTTTAGGTTAGGTTTAGGTTAGGTTTAGGTTAGGTTTAGGTTAGGTTTAGGTTAGGTTTAGGTTAGGTTTAGGTTAGGTTTAGGTTAGGTTTAGGTTAGGTTTAGGTTAGGTTTAGGTTAGGTTTAGGTTAGGTTTAGGTTAGGTTTAGGTTAGTTTTAGGTTAGGTTTATGTTCGGTTTAGGTTCGGTTTATATTCGGTTTAGGTTCGGTTTAGGTTCGGTTTAGGTTCGGTTTAGGTTCGGTTTAGGTTCGGTTTAGGTTCGGTTTAGGTTCGGTTTAGGTTCGGTTTAGGTTCGGTTTAGGTTCGGTTTAGGTTCGGTTTAGGTTAGGTTTAGGTTAGGTCTAGGTTAGGTCTAGGTTCGGTTTAGGTTCGGTTTAGGTTAGGTTTAGGTTCGGTTTAGGTTCGGTTTAGGTTCGGTTTAGGTTCGGTTTAGGTTCGGTTTAGGTTCGGTTTAGGTTCGGTTTAGGTTCGGTTTAGGTTCGGTTTAGGTTCGGTTTAGGTTCGGTTTAGGTTCGGTTTAGGTTCGGTTTAAGTTAGGTTTAGGTTAGGTTTAGGTTAGGTTTAGGTTAGGTTTAGGTTAGGTTTAGGTTAGGTTTAGGTTAGGTTTAGGTTAGGTTTAGGTTAGGTTTAGGTTAGGTTTAGGTTAGATTTAGGTTAGGTTTAGGTTAGGTTTAGGTTAGGTTTAGGTTAGGTTTAGGTTAGGTTTAGGTTAGGTTTAGGTTAGGTTTAGGTTAGGTTTAGGTTAGGTTTAGGTTAGGTTTAGGTTAGGTTTAGGTTAGGTTTAGGTTAGGTTTAGGTTAGGTTTAGGTTAGGTTTAGGTTAGGTTTAGGTTAGGTTTAGGTTAGGTTTAGGTTAGGTTTAGGTTAGGTTTAGGTTAGGTTTAGGTTAGGTTTAGGTTAGGTTTAGGTTAGGTTTAGGTTAGGTTTAGGTTAGGTTTAGGTTAGGTTTAGGTTAGGTTTAGGTTAGGTTTAGGTGAGGTTTAGGTTAGGTTTAGGTTAGGTTTAGGTTAGGTTTAGGTTAGGTTTAGGTTAGGTTTAGGTTAGGTTTAGGTTAGGTTTAGGTTAGGTTTAGGTTAGGTTTAGGTTAGGTTTAGGTTAGGTTTAGGTTAGGTTTAGGTTAGGTTTAGGTTAGGTTTAGGTTAGGTTTAGGTTAGGTTTAGGTTAGGTTTAGGTTAGGTTTAGGTTAGTTTTAGGTTAGGTTTAGGTTAGGTTTAGGTTAGGTTTAGGTTAGGTTTAGGTTAGGTTTAGGTTAGGTTTAGGTTAGGTTTAGGTTAGGTTTAGGTTAGGTTTAGGTTAGGTTTAGGTTAGGTTTAGGTTAGGTTTAGGTTAGGTTTAGGTTAGGTTTAGGTTAGGTTTAGGTTAGGTTTAGGTTAGGTTTAGGTTAGGTTTAGGTTAGGTTTAGGTTAGGTTTAGGTTAGGTTTAGGTTAGGTTTAGGTTAGGTTTAGGTTAGGTTTAGGTTAGGTTTAGGTTAGGTTTAGGTTAGGTTTAGGTTAGGTTTAGGTTAGGTTTAGGTTAGGTTTAGGTTAGGTTTAGGTTAGGTTTAGGTTAGGTTTAGGTTAGGTTTAGGTTAGGTTTAGGTTAGGTTTAGGTTAGGTTTAGGTTAGGTTTAGGTTAGGTTTAGGTTAGGTTTAGGTTAGGTTTAGGTTAGGTTTAGGTTAGGTTTAGGTTAGGTTTAGGTTAGGTTTAGGTTAGGTTTAGATTAGGTTTAGGTTAGGTTTAGGTTAGGTTTAGGTTAGGTTTAGGTTAGGTTTAGGTTAGGTTTAGGTTAGGTTTAGGTTAGGTTTAGGTTAGGTTTAGGTTAGGTTTAGGTTAGGTTTAGGTTAGGTTTAGGTTAGGTTTAGGTTAGGTTTAGGTTAGGTTTAGGTTAGGTTTAGGTTAGGTTTAGGTTAGGTTTAGGTTAGGTTTAGGTTAGGTTTAGGTTAGGTTTAGGTTAGGTTTAGGTTAGGTTTAGGTTAGGTTTAGGTTAGGTTTAGGTTAGGTTTAGGTTAGGTTTAGGTTAGGTTTAGGTTAGGTTTAGGTTAGGTTTAGGTTAGGTTTAGGTTAGGTTTAGGTTAGGTTTAGGTTAGGTTTAGGTTAGGTTTAGGTTAGGTTTAGGTTAGGTTTAGGTTAGGTTTAGGTTAGGTTTAGGTTAGGTTTAGGTTAGGTTTAGGTTAGGTTTAGGTTAGGTTTAGGTTAGGTTTAGGTTAGGTTTAGGTTAGGTTTAGGTTAGGTTTAGGTTAGGTTTAGGTTAGGTTTAGGTTAGGTTTAGGTTAGGTTTAGGTTAGGTTTAGGTTAGGTTTAGGTTAGGTTTAGGTTAGGTTTAGGTTAGGTTTAGGTTAGGTTTAGGTTAGGTTTAGGTTAGGTTTAGGTTAGGTTTAGGTTCGGTTTAGGTTAGGTTTAGGTTAGGTTTAGGTTAGGTTTAGGTTAGGTTTAGGTTAGGTTTAGGTTCGGTTTAGGTTCGGTTTAGGTTCGGTTTAGGTTCGGTTTAGGTTCGGTTTAGGTTCGGTTTAGGTTCGGTTTAGGTTCGGTTTAGGTTCGGTTTAGGTTCGGTTTAGGTTCGGTTTAGGTTCGGTTTAGGTTCGGTTTAGGTTAGGTTTAGGTTCGGTTTAGGTTCGGTTTAGGTTCGGTTTAGGTTAGGTTTAGGTTAGGTCTAGGTTCGGTTTAGGTTCGGTTTAGGTTAGGTTTAGGTTCGGTTTAGGTTAGGTTTAGGTTCGGTTTAGGTTCGGTTTAGGTTCGGTTTAGGTTCGGTTTAGGTTCGGTTTAGGTTCGGTTTATGTTCGGTTTAGGTTCGGTTTAGGTTCGGTTTAGGTTCGGTTTAGGTTCGGTTTAGGTTCGGTTTAGGTTCGGTTTAGGTTCGGTTTAGGTTCGGTTTAGGTTCGGTTTAGGTTCGGTTTAGGTTCGGTTTAGGTTCGGTTTAGGTTCGGTTTAGGTTCGGTTTAGGTTCGGTTTAGGTTCGGTTTAGGTTCGGTTTAGGTTCGGTTTAAGTTAGGTTTAGGTTAGGTTTAGGTTAGGTTTAGGTTAGGTTTAGGTTAGGTTTAGGTTAGGTTTAGGTTAGGTTTAGGTTAGGTTTAGGTTAGGTTTAGGTTAGGTTTAGGTTAGGTTTAGGTTAGGTTTAGGTTAAGTTTAGGTTAGGTTTAGGTTAGGTTTAGGTTAGGTTTAGGTTAGGTTTAGGTTAGGTTTAGGTTAGGTTTAGGTTAGGTTTAGGTTAGGTTTAGGTTAGGTTTAGGTTAGGTTTAGGTTAGGTTTAGGTTAGGTTTAGGTTAGGTTTAGGTTAGGTTTAGGTTAGGTTTAGGTTAGGTTTAGGTTAGGTTTAGGTTAGGTTTAGTTTAGGTTTAGGTTAGGTTTAGGTTAGGTTTAGGTTAGGTTTAGGTTAGGTTTATTTTAGGTTTAGGTTCGGTTTAGGTTAGGTTTAGGTTAGGTTAGGTTAGGTTAGGTTTAGGTTAGGTTTAGGTTAGGTTTAGGTTAGGTTTAGGTTAGGTTTAGGTTAGGTTTAGGTTAGGTTTAGGTTAGGTTTAGGTTAGGTTTAGGTTAGGTTTAGGTTAGGTTTAGGTTAGGTTTAGGTTAGGTTTAGGTTAGGTTTAGGTTAGGTTTAGGTTAGGTTTAGGTTAGGTTTAGGTTAGGTTTAGGTTAGGTTTAGGTTAGGTTTAGGTTAGGTTTAGGTTAGGTTTAGGTTAGGTTTAGGTTAGGTTTAGGTTAGGTTTAGGTTAGGTTTAGGTTAGGTTTAGGTTAGGTTTAGGTTAGGTTTAGGTTAGGTTTAGGTTAGGTTTAGGTTAGGTTTAGGTTAGGTTTAGGTTAGGTTCTGGGTTGGTGTGGCCTCGCAGACTCACCTGCCCCGTTCAGTGGCATACGGTACTCCAGGGCTGTGTCCGAAGTCAGCGTCCACGTGTGTCGGTCATACAGCAGCAGTTGTCGCAGCACCGCGGCCACCCCTACCACCTCCTGCAGGGGAGAACGGACAGGCGGGGTAACAGCAGTGCCACTTTCAAACCAGGCCCAGCAGGATACCTGACCAGGCCGCCAAGGCCAGCAGGGTCAAACTGGCGCAGGATACGACTGATGAGATGAGACTGAAGTTACAAGTTTCGCACTCATCTTGAAGTAACAAGTTGCACATTTCCAGTGGAACTTAGTGACCATTGGAAACATATGTTACATGACTAGTAGCGGACGGAGTATCGCTAATTTCAAGATTTTGAATTGACTCCCGAAGCATTAGAACTTCAGACTTTGTTTCCTGCATGTGCTGTTTAACCCGCGTTAAAGGGAATAAATAGTTCACCTTTAACATGGGGTTTTGGACTGAGATAGCAGATTTGTAGAGCAGATCTAAAAATGGTTTGTGGTGAAAGAATTACCTCTCTACGTTAAGTAATTTCGACACAGGACTAGTGGGCCCGATTTCAATCCCGCTGTACCGGGCCACGATCGGGGAATGAACGCTCGCCGCCGCGCCGACGGAGGCAGGTACACTCTCTGGCACGTAGTCTCTGGTCACGACGCCTCGTTAATATCCGCTCAGCCGCCCGCGCGGCGCGGCGGCCCCTTATCAGAGACTGTACTTGGCGTCAGGCGGGGCCAGAACGCCAGCTGCTATCGTACGATTTCTCGTGAAATAGAAAGAGAAACTTACTTCTTTCTCCACATATATCCATCAGTTGTCCAAACCAAAGTCATATTCATAGTTTTGAGCTCAAGATGCACCTAATGGTTGAACTTCAAGACAACTTTCAAGGTGACCTATTCCCTTTAACCTGTTTACCCTTCCTACGACACACCATTGACGAAAGTGTTATCTTATTCACTAAGGAATATTCAGCTACCAACAGATTGCTGCTTTGTGTACGGATTTTCTCAACTGAATCCCATTGAAATCGGTAACAGTTGTATGCCAATAATCTGGGGTGCCACATACCTTGGTGATTACTAATAATATAAATAGCTGAAACACGGACATCGAATAATGCAGCTGGTGACATGACTGCCCATCATACGGCGAATGCCGGTTCGAACCCCTCTGGCGGCGATGTTTTGACCGACTTCAACGGACATTGCCTGTTGAAGCTATCTGTGCACTGCGCAGGGACTCGTCTAACATGTTAACTGCGGGGAAAAACCCCCGCAGACACGAGTCCTATCCCCCCCCCCAGTCGAGGAAAAAAACGGCCACTGGGGGGAGGGCAAGTTTAAACAGGGGATATTTGTTGGCGAGATGCACATTGCAACTGTTCTGTGCAAGTTGTAGGCCAGGAATGTAGGATCCTATTCAGTTGAGGTGGCTTCATCCCCCCCCTCCCCTGAACTTGGACGAGGAAGTGGGTCAAATCGGGGGGACAAATCTGTATTTTTGTGGATTTGCATGGTACTGTAAGCAATTTTTCCCAGCTCACCCCTCCCCCAACTTTTCTAGAAAAGATACACCCCTGTTATAGGCCATACGACCAGAT
>JAXIVJ010016352.1:0-29095 GCA_036785665.1 Chirona hameri | reverse complement strand
CTAAATACGTCGCCGTTCTTGGCCAAGTTAATCCGCGGAATGCATCACAGTTTTCTGAAACGTTTATTGATTGATTATGGATAAAACGGTTAAGATAAATGTGTCATGTGTGCATTGTAGTATATTAGACAACTGCTTGTTGAAAATTGATGGGAAAAAACATATTTTTTTTAATCGTGAACACTAAATAGTTCGCCGTCTGGGGCCGAGCTAAACAGACGATTTCAATGCACATTTTTTCAAATGCTTGTTGATTGTTCATAGAAGTTTGGTACATATTCGCAAAAGATAGAGTGCATGAAACATATTATATGCCTTCATGGTAAATAACAATGCGTAGGCTGGCTAATGTTTGCTCGGACCGTGAATTCGTTACCAAGTACTTGTGAGTACCGACCGTTATAAGCGTGGAACGCTTATCAACTTTAACTTAAAACATAAAGACATAAAGACATAAAGACATAAAAGAAAAGTGCAACAAAGAGCCTCTTGGGCCCATCCGAGGTTGCACCCCCCCCCCCCCACACCCAACCCCCCCCCCCCCCTCCACCAGTCTCGCCCCTTCAAATCACCTTACTCTACCTGCATAAAAGAAGGCTAATCCACGAGTATTTATGAACTAATCCCTTCTCTGTAAAGTATTTATCTAATCTAATTTTGAAGGAAGCAAGTGTCACTGCATCAGCGACATCCCCTGGTAGCATATTCCAATGTCCTACAACCCTTCTACTGAAAAATGACTGTCGTGGCCTAGTCCTACTTTGTTTCATAATGAGTTTATGCTGATGACCTCTACCTCGATTTTCCCTATTGAACTCAAACATACCCTTTAAATATCCAGAATGCTGACTATTTACAAATTTGAAGACTTCAATTAGATCTCCTCTTAGCCTTCTATATCTAAGTGAAAACATACCCAATTTCTTTAATCTATCTTCATAAGGTAAACTACCAAGACAATTAACCATTTGTGTTTGCCCTTTTTTGAACTCTTTCTAACAACCAGGAATATTTCTCATATGTTGGAGACCAGGCTTGTACACAATACTCCAAATGTGGTCTAACGTATGCACAATACAGTTTTGTTATTACCTTTTCACTCTTGTAGGAAACATTTCTGTTAATGGCCCCTAGCATTCTAAGTGCCTTTTTCCTAGCTTCTACAACCTGGTCTGACGCTGATAGTCTATTGTTTACCACGACACCTAAATCTCTTTCCTTTTCAATCTGCTCCATTTTCTGCCCACCCATTTCATACCTATGTTTACTGCTAACCCGTCCAGCGTGCATAATCTTACATTTACTCAAATTGAATTTCATCTGCCATGCTTCAGACCACTCAACTAGCTTGTCCAGATCTGATTGAAAAACATCCTGATCATGTTTTCCTCTAATAATCCTGACAACTTTTAGATCGTCTGCAAATTTCAAGACTTTGCTGTCTATACTGTTCTCAATTGCATTCACAAATATTATAAAAAGCAATGGGGCCCAGGACTGAGCCCTGTGGAACCCCACTGAGAACCTCCTTCCATTGTGATTGGCACCCATTCAATATAACCCTTTGCTGGCGTCCTGAAAGCCACGTTTCTATCCAATCCAGAATCTTGCCCCTGATCCCATGAATTTTAAGTTGCAACCCCAGTCTTGTATGGGGGACTTTTGTCAAATGCTTTACTGAAATCAAGAAAAGCTACATCTAGCTGTTTACCCTGATCAACGCTATCTGTTGCAACATCCAAAAACTCCAGAAGATTAGTTAAACAAGAACGGCCCTTCCTTAAAGCCATGCTGTGTATCCTTGATGAGTTCATTTTGCTCCAAGAATTCAACAATCTTATCTTTGATGATTGATTCAAGCACCTTGCAGACTAATGAGGTCAGACTAACTGGTCTATAGTTTTCCTCTTTACTTCTATCTCCCTTTTTATGAATAGGAACAACATTTGCTCTTTTCCAATCAAGTGGAATTTTACTATCTGCAAGTGATTTAGAAAATATTATGGCTAATGGAACCGACAACTCCCTTTCAGATTCTCTTAAAAGTCTAGCATGGATTTCATCAGGTCCTTCTGCCTTGTTAGGCCTTACTTTCTTTAGATATTCTAGAACAAGTTCACTACTTATGCCACCTAGCTCTCCTATAGTCTCCTCTGTCTCTAGCTCAGGCTGAAGTGCTGCAATACTACTCTGGTCCTCGATAGTAAAGACAGATTGAAACTGATCATTAAGCACTTCAACCATTTCACTGTCCTTGCTAACTAACACATCATCTACCTTAAATGGACCTATATTTTTGGAAACTGTACTTAACTTATAAAAACTGAAGAACTTCTTACTATCTGCATTACAATGTCTAGCTAAATCAAGTTCCTTTGCCCTTTTAGCTGCTCTGACCTTTTTCTTAACTGAATTTCTTGCATTCTGGTAGGCCTTCTGATTTATATCTAGTGAAGATCCCTTCAAAATGTCAAATGCACTTCTTTTAGCTTGTATAGCACTCCTTACTTCTGGGGTAAGCCAAACTGGATTGCCCTTGGTTCTGTTACGTTTGTGCCTGAGGGGTATATGCCGATTTTGAATTTGGCTTAATCTAGCTTTGAAAACATTCCAGGCCTCACATGCATCTAAACCTGCCAACTCAACGTTCCATTTTATCTGTGCGAGGTCATTTCTAATACCATCAAAATCAGCCCGGCTGAAGTTTGGAACCATAATAAGGTTATCTTTGGGCCTCATTTCTGATGAGAAACAGACACGTAGCCAGGATTTCGTCCAGAGGAAGGGGGGGGGGGGGGATCGGCGCCTCGAAAGGACCCCCTTCCCGAGCGTTGAAAGACCCCCTCCCAAGCGTTGAAAGGGCCAAACAAAACGGATGAAAAGGCACGTTACAAGGATATAGAATGCAGCATGACAGGTATGGCATGGGCCATACCAACTTTGGAATTAGGTATACCATCTTGGAATATTTTTTAGGCTCAAGACCTGGAACTCTGAAATAAATCAATTGCCGTTCCAGATATATATAATAGGGGTGTGCACGTGCGCACGTGCAAAGCCACCCACCCCTAACTTGTGGAAAGGCGGCGGCTGAAAGAGGTCTCTAACCACGCACCAAATTCGAACACAATAGGCTCAGTCGTTCCTGAGATACAGAACACGGGTGTGCACGTGCGCACGTGCAAAGACACCCACCCCTGACTTGTGGGAAACTGGCGGATGGGAGGTCCCTAGCCAAACACTAAATGTGAACACAATCGGCTCAGCCGTTCCTGAGATATAGAATGGGGGTGTGCACGCGCGCACGTGCAGAATCTCCCCACCCCTGAGTTGTGTGAAAGTGGCGGCTGATTGGTACCTAACCACACACCAAATTTGCACATAATCAGCCCAGCCGTTGCGGAGTTATTGCGAGAAAATACTTTTCAACACCCCTCACGCGGCACGCGCCACGCGCAGTGGTATTCATCCACATGAGTCGGCACTGGTCTCAAACAGGGTAGGTTAGATGGGGGTGCTCAGCAAAGAAGTCCGCTTGTCAATCAGACGTGAGGTTGCAGAGATATGAGCTTCTCAAAAGCGTCGCCACGGGTCGGGTCGGGACGGGCCGGGCCGGGCCGCTCATAATCAGATTTTTCCCATACACCACGGAAGGACGAGCGAGCGAGAAGCGCTCGCTCGTAATTATGTCATTAGAATGGCTGTTGTTTTATAACACGGTGATATTTTTTTCTCTCTTCATTTTCGCAAATTTCCAAATTTAGTACGTTTTCGAAATTGTACAACTTTTTTGGATACCTTTTCCCAAACGTGTTTTAATTTTTGCTATGATATTATTACGTGTAAGGACGTTTCAATTAAGTGCAAAAATAAAATTGAAAGATATTTGCCTCCAAATATCTAAAATGTTGCCATTTTACATGTGATTTGTTATTTTGAAAAATATGCTATTCGCGGAGTAAAATTATGTATTTTAATTAAATTGTTTATTAAATTTTGACTGAATAAAATTAGAATGGTACCGTACACGTCATTCTGCTGTTCTCATCGAGCCGAGTTGAATGCTCTGCAGTATTAACCTCTTTCTGACATTGAATGACCTTGACCTTAAATTTCAAAGTAAGTATCTGTGAAATTTTGAATATTGTTTGGATACCCAAACCAAATGTATTGTTTTTAAACTGTATTATTGTTAAGTGTAAAGAAGTGTCGTTCAAACATAACAATACAATTGATGGTTATTTGTCTTCAAATATGTACAATTTTCCCATTTTATATGTTCTTTTTGTGAAAGATGATATTCCCCAATAACTTTTGACTGCATAAAGATAAAAAGGTAGAATGGACACCATTTTGTTATTTTCATCAATACGCGTTGAATGATATGCAGTATCATCTCTTTCTAACATTTAGTGACCTTCACCAAAGGTCAATGATAAGGTTCAAGGTTAGGTTTCCAATTGTGGCCTATGTGGCGATGTTAATTGTTATATATCTTAAAACTTGTCTCGTTGCGAGGATTTCGATTGTGCTTAAATAACACCTGGTCGTCAATGGCAACTTTTAAATTCATTTTAATTTGAACGTCGAATAGCAACTTCAGAACTTCCTTCTCTGTGTAAAGATAGCCCGAAAATGTCTCAGTTTTCTTTATAATCATCAACTATCGCGCAATTATTTTAATACCAATGAGTTCCTATATTCAAGATAAGTTCAAAGATAAATAACATCGCCGTGTAGGCCAAATTTGGAAAGGTGACTTTACACCGTGACCTTGACTTTAGGGGTCAAGGTCATCAAATGTCAGAAAGACTTCATGCTGCACAGCTTTTAACGGGTATTGATGATAACAATAAAATGACGTTTACCGTGCCCTTCTAACTTTATTCAGTCAAAAGGTATGGTAAAGGGGGTCTCGTCCACACACTAGTCCGGCCTATAGCCATATGCCACCTGGTTGGGGAGGGGGGGGGGAGGGGGTCCCATTTTTGCATATCTAACATACTTACTACTAGCACATTCCACATAAGTTTGTTCTTAGTTTCCTCGTCCCAGTCCAAGGTCGTATGTGGGCCGGCCGGCAGGTGTCGGCAGCTGTGGCCTGTTCTGCTCAGGCGTGGCCTTACATACCAGTGAGTGTGTCTCTTGACTGGGGACACTTGTGACGACCCGCTGTACTGTCAAAAGCCACTTGCGTCAGGGGCACCCTTAGCTCCTGCGAAGAACCACGATTTGTTTTAATCGTCATTGAACCACTATACTTTAAAATAATTAACCAATCGGTGGCTACGCGAACGGCTTAAAAACTCCCACAGATACCCTGCGAAGTGATGCCACGGACAGTTGACTTCCGCCGCCTCTGCCCTGTGCTCGCTCCGTGCCTCCCTGTGCCGTCTGCTGACGCCGCCTCTGCCCTGTGCTCGCTCCGTGCCTCTCTGTGCCGTCTGCTGACGCCGCCTCTGTCCTGCGCTCGCCCCGTGCCTCCCTGTGCCGTCTGCTGACGCCGCCTCTGCCCTGGGCTCGCCCCGTGCCTCCCTGTGCCGTCTGCTGACGCCGCCTCTGGTCAGTCCGTCACCTGTGAGCGACATTTGGGCCGTTCCGTACCGCTGCCGACGAGCGACGAGACACGGTCGGCGGCTGGGTCGCAGAAACAAGGTCCGATGTAATCACCTGCGATTGTGTCATCGTCAGGGCTGTTTTTGCTGCTCGATAGTCGTGTTTTCGTTTGTCTTTCTTCTAGTGGGTTACGTCGCTACATTTTACTCTGACGTAGAATATACACCGTATCAGTCTACTCCAATTAATGTCATATGTGACAGTAGAATAAACTAAACAAGCGTTTGTTTCTGGCTGGAAACAAATGCTTCTTTCTTGTCTATGTGTCGCCTGAAATAAAAACATAAGTTGTTTCATTCCCAGCCTTAGGTACTGGACAGCTTCAGCCTTCAGGAGCGGTTTTCATCCGTGCCGTGACCGCTTGCTCTTCACAGAAGCTTGGGTCATGCACGGCTATCCAATATCCATGTCCCTGAATACCGTTATCAATTCTCAGATGCCCAATCTAAACTCTAAATGCCCTCGGATCAATGGTACGACAGGATGCCACACCGCCAGCGAAGTGTGCACGCTCCGGTCCAGCAACTGACCATAACTGTTCCTCTGCCCGGCTAACATGCTCCAGCATCAGCAGTGCCCTCTTGTGGGCCACGATGCGCACTGAGACCACTCCCCAAGGCAACTGGGCGGTGGCGAGGTTCACACCTGACCGCTCAATGAACCGAGCGCCCGAGTGGCCACAGTTTGGAGTGCTATGATACTCAGTCCGGCTCCAGAATCAGTATTGTACCGTGGCTGGGGATATCTGCTGGGCTCAAAGTGGCTCACCACAGACTGCCGCCAGGTGGGGGTGGGCGGGGCAGCGGGCATGGGCGTCGGCGGCGGAGGGGGGGGGGGATTGACGCGTCCCCCCGTTAATAAATCAGGGGGACGTCCCCCCAAGAAAGCAGACTTGCTTGATTTTTTTGTTTTCTAAATTCGTTCCAAAGGGTATGAAACTTAATTTATTATTAGCTTAAATTACATGTATTTTTTAACCATATACTAGAAGGCCTGCAATTTATATGGTCATTTATTTACATAGCCAGCTAATTTATATAGCATGCCATTGAGCAGACAGCTAATTGATATGGCCAGCAAATGAGTTCGCTGCCCATTAACGGGTCCAATTTAGGTATTTATTAGGCATAGGACACATTGCTGCTATTTATTTATATAGCCAGTCAATTCATTCGCGGCCCATTTCCCGGTCCCATTTATATTTTACGAAAGCGATTTGGACAGAACTGCAAGGCAAACTTAAGACAAACACCGAACGACTGGCACATTACTGCATACAACTTTACATGTACTAAGCAAAACCATTCTCGTTCTGTTCCTTGTTCCGTTCTCGTTTTTCTCCCAAGTCCCATGCCGTTCACAGTCTCTGCACAGTTTAGCCGTTTAATTGCCAGAAATATGTCATCCGGAGTTGACACACTTTCCGTTCCCCTGTTCTACCTACCCGTTCCCCTGCTACCCGTTCCCCTGCTACCCGTTCCCCTGTTCCGTTACCGTAACTTGTTTATGTACCCCATGCTTGTTCCCGTACGCATGCCCGTTTCCGTGTCCAGTCTCGTGCCTGTTCCCGTGCCTGTTCCTGTACACATGCCCGTTCCCGCTCCTGTGCCCACTTCCTACATCCCGTTCCGGTTCCGTTCATGTTCCCGTTTCCGTGCCCGTGCTAGTCGCCGTGTCCGTTCCTGTGCCTGTTCCCGTGCCTCGTTCCACGGCCCCGTTCCCGTTCCCGTACAACATTATCGTTCCCACATTCCTGCCCCTTGTTCCTTCTGCTTCCGCTTTTCCCTGGGTGGCACGCCGCTCGCGGATACGCTCGCCGACGCTGGGTGGCGGCGCTCGCCTCCCGTACTGCCCAGACTATCTCGACGCGCCACGCGGCAAAACGGCCTAGTTCGGTTAAACAATAACACAACACCATTCACATTACAACTCCCCTCCTTACGTCGTCAACGAACGCCTCCTCCCTATGCAACACTGACGATATCGAAGAATTACTTCAGACGTCAGCACCGCTGACAGATCATCCCAGGTTAACAGTGATAATAACGTTATTTCTTTCTAAAGCCCAGGCTACACTATGCATGATTGTGAAGGAAATCACGCGCGTGTTCTCCGTGTTTGCAGAACTTCATTGACGTCCGGGATCTGCCGGTCAAGCAAATCACGCAAGGAAAATGGATAAACCACTGCATTTTTTTAATTCAAAATCGTAGAAAAATGAGAAACATGTTTACATGTTTTTCAGAGTTCGAAGATTTCCACCGGGCCGGCGATCGGAAAATGGGAGGAGCTTGTTTGTGTGTGTGTGTGTGTGTGTGTGTGTGTGTGTGTGTGTGTGTGTGTGTGTGTGTGTGTGTGTGTGTGTGTGTGTGTCCAACGGAGCATATTGGCACGTGGAGCCCAAACGACCGGGCCGATTTCGACGCGGCGGGCAACGTTCGATGCGGCAAAACGGGGAACAGATGGTGGTACCATTTTCGGCTTAATCGATGGCACGTGGCACGTGCCAAGTGCCAAAACGTGGGCGCCATCATATTTTCTTCTTCTCCTCAGGTCACACGGTTGGTGACACAGACTTGCTACTTGCAGGTCACGTGCGCGATACAGCGGCCTAAAATCCATTAATGGCCGCCGACCTTGAGAGGGGGGGGGGGGGGGGGGGGGCAAAATAAACCCCCCAGGGGGTAAAACCAAATTACCATTTTGACCCCAAGGCAATGCCCCGATCGCATTGCCGGCCTCTAGTCGACAAGCCACTGCATAAATATCTACCAGCTTCAACACAAGTTTCAACACTCACAATTTGCTCAAACACTTCTTCATTCATCTTCCGCCACGATACTCAGCACAAATTATTCAAGTTTAGGTCTAGTATAGACTACAATACGCGAAATCAAGCAAAATTATAAAAACCCTGCAACACGCAATCTCGGAAAACACGACAAGTTCAGAATTTTGAACTTTTAATCGTTCCGTCCGTGACGTGTCTGCGGAATTTCCTTGACGTTTCATCCGGGATCTGCGTGATGTGCCAGTGTAGCATTTACTATCAGCTGAACTTGCTCTGTCACGCAAATCCCGACAACACGGATAACACGCGCGTAATTTTCAGGAAATCACGCATAGTGTAGCCTGGGCGTAATGCATTGTTTCGTTTAACACTTTGTTACACCTAAATTGGCTTAGCATCTCATGAAAGAGACTTGAACAGCAGCGCTGGACAAAATTAAGACACGAACAGTACTACACATCCATCACATCACTGCATACAACTTCACATGTACTAAGTAAAAGTATTATTTTGTTTACGAAACAGTTTTGCCGTTAATGGGGTGGGGGAAAGGTAGTGGGGTTTCACGCATAACAAATTCAGCATATTTTTCTCGATTTTTCGATACACTTCTCACACAGATCTTAGACCGCCTTCTGTCCTAACACTTCCTCTTAACTTCTCATATTAAAAAACAAACTTTCCTGATTTTGTTTGTGACGTCACGACACTCGTGATTTGTGACGGCACTTTTTATTTTCGCTATGGTCGTGACGTCACAACTACAAGGACATGAGCTTAATTGTTTTAGTTTTTAATCATTTTTGAGTTCATTTCTCATTTTTGTATAATACACAAAATATTTACATTATGCAAATTTTCCCTTGTTTTAATGAACCCAAACAAATTGGTACCTTACAAAATTGTCCCCCACCCCATTGTCACTGAGCTGACAAAAACAAATCAACGGCAATATGCATGCTAAATCATCTCATTGAACTCCCGCCGGACAGATGCTCTAGATATGTTTGCTCTAACGTCACAGCTCTGCACTTGACATTTGTTTGAAACGCTCAGTTTTGTGAGCGAACAATCTGAGCGGAGAACACGTGCTGGTCATCCGCAGACAGCCTAGTCCTGCCCCGGACCCCTTTGCCGCGTGCTAGGGCCGAGCCCGCTGTCGGATCGATGCCAAATTTGAATGGCGATGTTGCAAACTTATCACTGGACCTGCGTGTCAAACCTCGCGCACCTAACCGCAACCGGCGCCAAGTTATTAGGAGTTGTTAGGGATGCCACTCGGACGGTGGACGGTGAACGGACATGTTATAATGAATAAGATAGACTAGAAGGCCTGAAATTTATATGCCCATTTATTTATATAGCCATCTATTTATGTAGCCAGCTAATTTATATAGCCAGCCAATACGTTCGATGCCCATTAACCGGTCCGATTTAGGTATTTATTTTAATAAAACCATTCATTTATATAGCCATTTATTTATATAGCTATTTATTTATATAGCCAGCTAATTTATATAGCCAGCCAATACGTTCAATGCCCATTAACCGGTCCTATTTAGGTATTTATTTTAATAACACCATTTATTTATATAGCCATGTATTTATATAGCATTTATTTATGTAGCCAGCTAATTTACATAGCCAGCCAATACGTTGAATGCCCATTAACCTGTCGGATTTAGGTATTTACTTTAATAATAAACATTGATTTGTATAGCCAGCTAATTTATATTGTAATATTTGATATCCCGTTTTAGAAAAAGTCCGGGCGCCTGCCGAAATGGGACCCGCTTCACTCACTTAGTAATCAGTGACGCTACCCACTATACCACCGACGCGTACTGCCGAGCGTCCATTGGTTAAGTGTTAAAGGAAATAGTTCACCTTCAACATGGGGTTTTGAACTGAAATAGCAGTTGTGTAGCCCGTGTTGAGAAATCCGTATCTGCAACTTTTCTTGGATGAGAAGACTCTCCAGCGGAAGATATTTGACTTTTTGGCGAAGGAATGCGGCGCATATATGATATACCGTACCGTCTGAAAGTGCCAGCACTGCGTAGAGCATGCGCAGACCAATAACGCACACCATAAAATTAATAATTTACGACCTTCTGTGTTGGATTGGCGCGATGTAAGACCATTTTTGAAAAGAAAAAAAGAAACTGTATTAAAAAATATGATAAAATCGTGTTCTGAGAAATTTTCCGAAGGTGAACTATTTCCTTTAATCAATATTTTACGTTTGTATTCCTCGTAACTTAACTATTAGCCGGTGGGGGAATATTTTAGGTGGATACCATAGGATACATTTATTGATATAGCCAGCTAATATATATATAGCCAGCCAATTCATTAGCTGCCCATTTCCCGGTCCGATTTATATGTTATGAAAGGCGCCCGCTGTCGGCCGTGGGAACTCACACGCTCGTCGGCCAAAGTCAGTGGCCGTCAGCTAGTGCCTCTGACGGCGGACGGCAAACTAATCCCGGCCGCCGTTGTCGCCTGGCGAGTCCCGGCGAGTCCACGTCTGAGCGTCAGGAATTATTCACGTTTGTCTTCATCATAAGTTATCTATTAGCTAGAAGCGAAATATTTTGGGAGGATAGTGGTCAGTAAAGACGGCGCTATCCGGGTGTATATTGTTTTTGGTGAAAACTCGTCTTCGTGTTATCCTTTACGGTGTTGGGAAGCATGGTTGCATGGTTGCATGGTCACAAAATATTGAAAAAATATTGCAACACCTGTCAGCCTGCCTAAATAATACTCAAACTGCTTTGTGTTACGGATATATTTTAAAGAGGGTACCATCGCCTGCAAAGTGGTGAAGTCTCAGCGTGCTATGCTTAACAGTTTCCGAGTACCGATTTAAATACTGAAAATGCCGTTTTTTATGTAAGTTGTCATAACTTTCGTCTTGCACTAAGCTTTGCTCTGAACGATAGGTGACACGCCAGGCCAATGTACTCTCTATCGGATCGTGTTTCTTGTATGTCGCTGCTACCATCGGCAAAATCAACATTTTCAACGATATTAAAAGAACAGAAGATATATTAGAGAACCAAGTATGGACGATATCTAAACACAATTTTCAAGCAATATCTTTGTTTTTTACTGACTTATGGCTCCCATGTATTAGTTTTGGAAATTACTTTTTTGGCTTTTAGTGACCAGATACAGACAAATAAATGCCACCACTGTATTTCGGAGACAAAACTGGTCTAGAAACATGCCTTTTGTATTTATATTAATCAATTTCAAATGTTTTATTTATGTGACCTGACCTTGACCTGAGGGTCATTATATGGGGTCAGGTTGTGAAAATGGCTGCTACTACCGAATTATACGTGTAAAATAACCCATAAAACATGTGTCTCATGGCTTTCGTAGATGTCTTGTCAATAGTGACCTTTTGTGACCTGACCTTGACCTTTGCTTTCAGTTTCATTTTCGCTTATGTGGGAAATTAATAATACCTTTGAGAGCACTTTGTGCGAGAATAGTCGCAATCTAAGGCTTTGGATGGAAAGTATGACCCATTAACTCAAGTACCTCGATTTTGACCCTTGACCTGGCTGTGACCTGACTTGTGACCTTATTTGGAAAGTTTCGCGTATTATGCGTCTCATTGAGAGCCTTCGATTGCCGCCTTGTGCCTCTCGCTGCGGTTATTGGATCGGAAGATAACAATGGGGCGTGTTCGGCTGCATAGTGAATACACAGCGTGCAGCGCGGGATAGTTAGGAACAAAAACTCCCCTCCCCGGTTAACGACTGTTCAACGACTCTTAGCGCTGACGACCCGACTCTACCCCGCCCCCCCCCCCCCCCCCGGCGACTTTTCGCAGATGAAGTTGAGCGTAATTTTTGCCCCCTCCCCCCCAAACTCGAACCCTAGGTCCGCCAGTGCTGCTACCCCCCCCCCGATCAACAACTTTTGCTTTTGACTGCGACTGTGACTGTGTTCTCCCAGTACAAAAAAAATCCGTGGCGACGCCCCTGGCAGCGGGGCGGGGGGGGGGGGGGGTCGACCTTAGCCGTCGGTAGTCTCGTAGAAAGATCGATCTCGCCTGCAGCGTTGCAGTGTTGCAGCGCTGTGCAGGTCACGACAGCCACGCCGCCGTGCATGGCGTCGCAAGGTCGTGCAGGTCAGCCGACCACGCCGTCCAGTGCAATCCACCGGCACGCGTCGCCGGTCACGTGACCTTCGCTGCGCAGTACCGGGCCTTGTTTCATTCACGAGTGTCACCGGAGCCGGCGGGCACGGTGGAAACTGGCACCGCGCGACAAAGTTTGGCAGCCGTTCCGGCTATGGACGGTTTTAGCACGGACCACAGAGTGTGCCATTTGTCATGGGAAGTCCCCACTTCTGCGAACATTTTGCTTGGCAAGATGAAGGACGGTGAACAAGCACAGAAGCCGGTTTCCGTGAGGTAGCCCCCTCAGTCCGTTCCTGTCGCTCCCTCGGGCAGTTCCCGACAAGGCGGCTAACTGCGGCGCTCTCGCCTGCCCTGAGGTTGCAGAGACGATTATAAACCGTACCCGGCACTCGGACTCTCGCGTCACAAGTCACGTGACCTAACCCCGCAGGCGGCGGCCGGTCAGCGTCGGAGTGCGGGATCGATTGAGCTGCTGCCTGCTGGACGCAGCAGGTCGACCTGTAAACCACCAACTGAGCCGGGCTCGGAGCGAGGAGTGGGGCCGGTCAGAGCTGTGAACTTAGGATCCAATCTCGGTGATCGAGTCGTTGGGATCAAAGGAATATTTTCTGAAGGCCGGAACAGGTTATATTTAGCTTGTGCCATTTTTAGGAAAACTTGCTGTGAAGTGCCGAAGCGTTTATCAACCGCAACTAATATTTGTTTCTGTACCAAGGTAACATTTTGTACGGTTGTTATTCGTCATTATGTTAATGTGATGGGGGAGCTTTCGCGTGGTCCAAACATGTCATGCGGGCTCACTGATTAACCCGTGTGTATTACAATGGAAGTGCCTATTATCTTTAGGAAGATCGATGTTTGCATGCAACGTTTATTACCATTTGTTTGTTATGCATGCTTCAAGACAAAGAAGGTAAGTGCAACACATTTTAGTCAGTCAACGTTTAGTTTATCCTGCGCATACGCAGTGTGATGCAAAAGCTGTTGAAAAATCGCATTTACCTCCAATTAACGTGTATGAACATACCAGCAGAAATAAGAAGCGCTCTATGCCTCGGCTCCTCGAAGTCTTGTTTGTCGAAGTCGCTGGTTCTCCACTGGGTCTGTCACTGCAGCCTGGCTCTTCACTGGGTCTATCACTGCAGCCTGGCTCTCCACTGGGTCTGTCACCGCAGCCTGGCTCTGACGGTGTATTTTGCGGAGTGACGCGTATGTCTGAACCTGGTGACTGTTAACCCTCGCCCTACGGGGAGGGGACCTTTTCTCACCTTCGCCATACGGGGGGGGGGGGGGATGGGTGGAGGGGGTCCTAAAAAGGCCCCCTGTTAACTTCCAAGCCAAGCAACATAGAGCAATGCGCTAAGAACCAGCATGTTGCCGGTCATGAGAGGAATCTAACAGTATGCGATTTTTAGGTTTCAGGACAACGAGTGACCTTCACCTTCCAGATCCCCTTAAAAACTCGGATAGTAAACACAACCCGAAACACTCACAGGGGTGGTACATTTAGTGTTCTGTCCTTATGGATAAGGTCGGGGACAAAATGCTCCTTCTCATGAAGTACTCGGGGTCAAAATGCCATCAAAAACCATTACTATGTCATTCCGGTGAAAATGTACTAAGCGATCATGTCCTTAGAAATACTGATCGTCAAAACCACTTCAGATGTATTATTCATTTAATCATCATATTCATCACGTCAGTATATATGTACATTTACTTTTGTTTAATTAGCAGTTGCGTTTCAGCTCTTGATTGCCAATAATAATAAATTACATTAAAAAAAAAATCCGACGAAAAAATAAATCCGGATGATAGATTCAACACTTGGGGTCACTGAACCAAAAATGCACCTGGGTCTTCAAGAATGGCCTATAATAACATGATCCAGAAGGAATTAGGCTGATATCATGCGTATCCTCAGAATAAGAAGCATTTGAATATTTCCCCATTGACTTATACTGGGGAGGTCACGAAATTGTCCCGACCTTAGGTCACCGATATCAAGAATCCGAGATAAACAAATTGTAGGTACCATTACCCTTATGAAATCCTGTAAATACGAAATCGATCGGCCAAAAACTGTGGCTGTGGTACGACCGCACACTTTGCTGGAGGTGGGGTCACGTGATCCGGCCTGGTGACCTGACCTGAGATGACCCGTGATCAAGAATTTTACAATATGTGGGCAATTACAATATGTGGGCCTTAACAGTTGTGCCAAAAACGCGCCGCCGTTTTTTCGCTATCCTCGAAAAACCTTAGAGGGGGGGGGGGGGCGTCTAAACGCCCCTCCCCTCGGCACGGCGCGGGAAATCCGGGCAGTAGATTCCCCGGGCCCGGGGCCGGGGTACTAGTGCATTTTCAATGGAAGTCCACTGTCAGGACAGTGGATTTCACTGTCTTGGGACCCCACCCCTCTAACTCAAAAACTGAGAGGGCTAGAAAGACGCGGAAAAAAACGTTCAAGAACTCTCGACAATCAAATTCGAAGGTTTTTCAGATATCGTTTCCTCAAGTCAATATTGAGGTCATCAGAGGTCATCAAGGGGAAGATTGTAAATACGAAATCGATCGGCCAAAAACTGTGGCTGTGGTACGACCGCACACTTTGCTGGAGGTGGGGTCACGTGATCCGGCCTGGTGACCTGACCTGAGATGACCCGTGATCAAGAATTTTACAATATGTGGGCAATTACAATATGTGGGCCTTAACAGTTGTGCCAAAAACGCGCCGCCGTTTTTTCGCTATCCTCGAAAAACCTTAGAGGGGGGGGGGGGGCGTCTAAACGCCCCTCCCCTCGGCACGGCGCGGGAAATCCGGGCAGTAGATTCCCCGGGCCCGGGGCCGGGGTACTAGTGCATTTTCAATGGAAGTCCACTGTCAGGACAGTGGATTTCACTGTCTTGGGACCCCACCCCTCTAACTCAAAAACTGAGAGGGCTAGAAAGACGCGGAAAAAAACGTTCAAGAACTCTCGACAATCAAATTCGAAGGTTTTTCAGATATCGTTTCCTCAAGTCAATATTGAGGTCATCAGAGGTCATCAAGGGGAAGATTGTCAAGTCTTAGGACTTCGCTCCAGAAACCCACAGATATCACAGGAACTATGATAGCTTGGAAGTAGAAACAGACATAAACAATGGAAAGCTCTGGAAAAATTAAATCGCTAAGGTATCCTCCCATTTGAGCTCAGGTCAATAGTTTAGGCTCCAGAGCTCATCAAATGTCCAAAAGGATATTTTTTACAAAACAGTTTTTCACAAATCTCTTTTTACCTAATAACGACAAGGCAATAATTGTGATGCCATCGTGGTTGTCTCGTCAAGGTACTTCAACTCATATTAGTGTTGACCAGGTTAGGTCAACTTCAAAATTTGACCTCAGGTCAAGGTCAAGTGGTGACCCAAGTAGGTCATGTTCCATATGGGAAGACGTACCTCGACGAGACAAACACATTGGTGTCGGTTTCACTTATCTATCATCATTATGTCGAGAGTTATTGACATGCAACTGTTGGTGACCTCGTATGACCTCGGCTGACCCTGTAGGAGTCAGTGAACAAAAATGGCACCTATCTCATCAAGAATGTTCTACAATAATATAATCCAGAAGGAATTAGACTGATATCTTGCGTATCCTCAGAATAGGAAGCATTTGAATATTTCCCCATTGACATATAATGGGGAGGTCACGAAATTAAACCGACCTCAAGTCGCTGATATTACAAATTCAAGATAAACGAATTGTAGATATATGTGACTTTATGAAATCCTGTAAGTGTAAAACCGATCATCCCATAACTGTGACTGTGGTACGACCACAAGTTTTTTTGGGAGGTGGGGTCACGTGACCTGGTCTGGTGACCTGACCTAAGATGACCCGATTATTTTTTTTACATATTGTGGACAACTGATGCACAAACAGCTGTGCCAAAAATGACGGCGCTGCGCGTTGCCGTTTTCCCGCTATCCGTGAAAAACCTGAGGGGTGTCTAACCCCCGGCACGGCGCTGGTTAAAATATAGGGATGATGTAAGCATGCAGCCAGGCGTTAGGGTATTCATGTGAAGTAAAAAAAAAATGACCCCAGCTGTGCTGGGGTCAATTTTGTATGTACCACTTTTGGTCGGGGCCACTGAAAGGACTTTTACCACCCCTGAACAGGCGATGACCTAAGATCGACTACGTCCAAACATAGCGATTCTACATGGCACTCAGTATAACTTTCGAACGGAGAGAGATAGAGTCACCGTAAAAAGTAGTGTGATACCTGTCATAAGGAAATCCAAAGTCATCCCATTTTGAGCATCTAGGTCAACTGGTGACCTTTGGGGTCAGGTCAATGGACCTTTGAGTTCTGACATGACCTTGACGAAACGGTCATAGGTCACGATCTAATAGTCTTAGACACTTTAAAGTTTGATAGGACACGTATAATTGTTGTAAACTCAGTTACTGAAAATTTCAGCAAGATGCACCGAATGTGTAAAAAGTTATTCAAGAAAACCGCAGGGGGTCGTTTTAGGACCCCCGTAGGGCGAGGGTTAACATCCATGTCAACTGAGGAGTAATGCAATCCGTAAGCTGAGCCTGCCTCTCCACGGTCCGCTGCGTTTGTATGTGTTGGTGTGTAACCCGGAGATGTCGGCTGGAGCCTGCCTCTCCACGGTCCGCTGCGTTTGTATGTGTTGGTGTGTAACCCGGAGATGTCCACGGTCCGCTGCGTGTGTATGTGTTGGTGTGCAACCCGGAGATGTCGGCTGGAGCCTGCCTCTCCACGATCCGCTGCGTGTGTATGTGTTGGTGTGTAACCCGGAGATGTCGGCTGGAGCCTGCCTCTCCACGGTCCGCTGCGTTTGTATGTGTTGGTGTGTAACCCGGAGATGTCCACGGTCCGCTGCGTGTGTATGTGTTGGTGTGCAACCCGGAGATGTCGGCTGGAGCCTGCCTCTCCACGGTCCGCTGCGTGTGTATGTGTTGGTGTGTAACCCGGAGATGTCGGCTGGAGTCTGCCTCTCCACGATCCGCTGCGTGTGTATGTGTTGGTGTGTAACCCGGAAATGTCGGCTGGAGTCTGCCTCTCCACGATCCGCTGCATGTGTATGTGTTGGTGTGTAACCCGGAGATGTCGGCTGGAGCCTGCCTCTCCACGGTCCGCTGCGTGTGTATGTGTTGGTGTGTAACCCGGAGATGTCGGCTGGAGTCTGCCTCTCCACGATCCGCTGCGTGTGTATGTGTTGGTGTGTAACCCGGAGATGTCGGCTGGAGCCTGCCTCTCCACGGTCCGCTGCGTGTGTATGTGTTGGTGTGTAACCCGGAGATGTCGGCTGGAGCCTGCCTCTCCACGGTCCGCTGCGTGTGTATGTGTTGGTGTGTAACCCGGAGATGTCGGCTGGAGTCTGCCTCTCCACGATCCGCTGCGTGTGTATGTGTTGGTGTGTAACCCGGAGATGTCGGCTGGAGCCTGCCTCTCCACGATCCGCTGCGTGTGTATGTGTTGGTGTGTAACCCGGAGATGTCGGCTGGAGTCTGCCTCTCCACGATCCGCTGCGTGTGTATGTGTTGGTGTGTAACCCGGAGATGTCGGCTGGAGCCTGCCTCTCCACGGTCCGCTGCGTGTGTATGTGTTGGTGTGGAACCCGGATATGTCAGCTGAGCCTGCCTCTCCACGGTCCGCTGCGTTTGTATGTGTTGGTGTGTAACCCGGAGATGTCCACGGTCCGCTGCGTGTGTATGTGTTGGTGTGCAACCCGGAGATGTCGGCTGGAGCCTGCCTCTCCACGGTCCGCTGCGTTTGTATGTGTTGGTGTGTAACCCGGAGATGTCGGCTGGAGCCTGCCTCTCCACGGTCCGCTGCGTGTGTATGTGTTGGTGTGTAACCCGGAGATGTCGGCTGGAGCCTGCCTCTCCACGGTCCGCTGCGTGTGTATGTGTTGGTGTGTAACCCGGAGATGTCGGCTGGAGCCTGCCTCTCCACGATCCGCTGCGTGTGTATGTGTTGGTGTGTAACCCGGAGATGTCCACGGTCCGCTGCGTGTGTATGTGTTGGTGTGTAACCCGGAGATGTCGGCTGGAGCCTGCCTCTCCACGATCCGCTGCGTTTGTATGTGTTGGTGTGTAACCCGGAGATGTCCACGGTCCGCTGCGTGTGTATGTGTTGGTGTGTAACCCGGAGATGTCGGCTGGAGCCTGCCTCTCCACGATCCGCTGCGTTTGTATGTGTTGGTGTGTAACCCGGAGATGTCCACGGTCCGCTGCGTGTGTATGTGTTGGTGTGGAACCCGGAGATGTCGGCTGGAGCCTGCCTCTCCACGGTCCGCTGCGTTTGTATGTGTTGGTGTGTAACCCGGAGATGTCCACGGTCCGCTGCGTGTGTATGTGTTGGTGTGTAACCCGGAGATGTCGGCTGGAGCCTGCCTCTCCACGATCCGCTGCGTGTGTATGTGTTGGTGTGTAACCCGGAGATGTCGGCTGGAGCCTGCCTCTCCACGATCCGCTGCGTGTGTATGTGTTGGTGTGCAACCCGGAGATGTCGGCTGGAGTCTGCCTCTCCACGGTCCGCTGCGTGTGTATGTGTTGGTGTGTAACCCGGAGATGTCCACGGTCCGCTGCGTGTGTATGTGTTGGTGTGTAACCCGGAGATGTCGGCTGGAGCCTGCCTCTCCACGATCCGCTGCGTGTGTATGTGTTGGTGTGTAACCCGGAGATGTCGGCTGGAGCCTGCCTCTCCACGATCCGCTGCGTGTGTATGTGTTGGTGTGCAACCCGGAGATGTCGGCTGGAGCCTGCCTCTCCACGGTCCGCTGCGTGTGTATGTGTTGGTGTGGAACCCGGAGATGTCGGCTGGAGCCTGCCTCTCCACGATCCGCTGCGTGTGTATGTGTTGGTGTGTAACCCGGATATGTCGGCTGGAGCCTGCCTCTCCACGGTCCGCTGCGTGTGTATGTATTGGTGTGTAACCCGGAGATGTCGCTGACAGGTCCACGGTCCGCTGCGTTTGTATGTGTTGGTGTGGAACCCGGAGATGTCGCTGTCAGGAAACACTGTTTGTTTATCAGCCGAGCTTCTTTATATAATATAAATTATATATTAGCTGTTCGTTGTCAAATGATGCTCGCTCTACAAACCCTTTAACCTTTTGGCGAAAGACGTGAGATATAAACATCACGTCTTTCGCCACGTGAAAGACGTGATGTTTATATCTACACAACACATACGTGATGTTTATATCTCAAAGATAAACATCATACAGCTCTGATGGACATTGAAGTGTACTCGAAGCATAGGCGTCGACAGCATGGCGGGTGCAAATGGGACACTTTGGCCCCACCACCTCCGACTGGTGACCCCTGAGATTGATACAGATACGAGGTGATTTTAGGGTCGGAGATCCATATGCCATAGCATCACTAGCATCACTGCCATCACTCGCATCACTCGCATCACTCGCATCAATCGCATCACTCGCATTGTCGTGACATCACCATTGCAGACCATAACCACTAACCACTAGCCAGGCCCTCCGCTAGTAACACTGGACAGGCGTGGCACGGCAGCTCGATAAAGGTCAGCTCCAGCTCTGTGTTAAGTAATCACCACTCTCCACAAAGGCCATTGGCGGAGTAATTACCCTCACAAAGGCCAGTGGCGGCGTAATTACCCTGCAGTACTGTTCCCAGCAGGCTTTTAATGACATGACTGCTTTTAAAAGTTTATTGGCCGGCTTCACCGGGTGTGTCCATTCACTGTGGGGTTGGAAGGAAGGGCAGATATCCGCGCAGGTATCTGCCCTATGGAAGGAAGGGCAGATATCCGCGATTGGAAAGACATCCGAGCAGGTATCTGCCCTAGGAAGGAAGGGCAGATATCCGCGATTGGGCAGATATCCGCGATTCGGCAGATATTCACGATTGGGCAGATATCCGCGATTTGGCAGATATCCGCGATTGGGCAGATATCCGCGATTGTGCAGATATCCGCGATTGTGCAGATATCCGCGATTGGGCAGATATCCGCGATTGGGCAGATATCCGCGATTGGGCAGATATCCGCGATTGTGCAGATATCCGCGATTGTGCAGATATCCGCGATTGGGGCAGATATCCGCGATAGGGCAGATATCCGCGATTGGGCAGATATCCGCGCAGGTATCTATAAGCAGTGTGGATATTCGCGGTGTCTGAGGTCGCAAATTCTCAGTCTGAAGTCCGTTCCGTGCCACCTGCGCCTTGTGTCTGCGACACAGGTGACCGTGCGTGTTCAGATAGAGGAGCAGCGGCAGTGCAGATGATGTGTGCGATACGACTGCCACAGGTGACGTGTCACAAGGCGCAGGCTGTGCACAAGTGTACACAAGTGCGTACGCCCCGCCCACGAGCCTTCTTCTTCTAAAGGGTCACGGTCCACGGAGCTCGCTGTTAAGTACCTACCTAACGTCACCGAACACCGTATTAGTAGCAATAGTTACAATATAAATTATAATATAAACGCATGTCATTGTCAGTGTGTCATTAAAGGGATATTGTCACCCTCCGGAGGGTTTCTAAAAAGCAACTGAGGTAGCAGAGACGATTATAAACCGTACCCGGCACTCGGACTCTCGCGTCACAAGTCACGTGACCTAACCCCTCAGGCGGCGAATGGCGGGGATCAACAATCATGTATGCTCAAGCTCAGACTTGCTCCTGCAGCACCTGAAGCAGTGCATCGGCAAATTTTTTTAAAATTATTTCTGACTCCAAATCGTTGGTCCCAGTTGCGCTCAGTACACCTTTTCTTAATGCGAATCGGCGTCTGTTCAGCTCAACTAGGCAGATCTCATTTATTGCCGTCAAACTAACACAATGTTTGACTTAGTGCATCTCACATCGGCGTAACACACTTCCGCGGCAAAGGGCATTGGAAATCTACAAAGTGCACCGTGTCAACACTGGTCACTGGATTCAGACATAATGCAATGGAGCCGACAGCGTTCATCAGATAGAGGCAAGTTTTAGTTGACTTAGGCAAGCGTCATTCAGTTTCGTTGACGGCAAAATAGCAATTTAGAAAGTTTTAATTATATTTTTCCCATTCCGTGTAGGTTCGCAATAGAACCTTTTAGTTTAATCGGTTTTTCACCAGACCTTGCGAGATACTTATTTGATCTACGTTGCGCAAACTCAGGTGCCACTCAGGTCAACACTCAGGTGCCGACTACGACAACGAAGTCGCTTCCATTCCAGGCCTGCATGATCCACTCGCGGTCCTCCGCACAAAACAGCACGGTGACGGCACGGCATCTTGACGCCGAATAGCGTAGAAATGTTGACCTGACTTGAGGTCATTTTGTGTATCGGAAACAGGCAATGCCAGTGAAGGACTTGCTGCTGCCTAGGTGACGCCACGGATCAACATAGTGTCTTTACAGAATGACACAAAGCAACAAGTAGTTCATTTTTATTTTCGGGTTAGTTCCCATGTATCTGTTTCATATAAAAATAATATATTTTCCACCAACGGAAATCAATTTTTACATTGTCTAAATTAATTAAGAATTGACAAAAAAATGCAATGTAACGCAACTTACTGTCCATAGTCGATATTGAATGCCCCTGCCGATGTCCATTGACGCTGTTCGAATATGAACAGATGCTATTCTGGATTTAATTAAATGTGTCCAAGTGCTAAAAGATTGTCTAAATTCTAGTGTGCCTGACAATATGACTTGCCCTATGCCACGTTCAGTTGAACAGATGCCGATTCGCAGTGAGGAAAGGTGTACTAGATTCATGATGGACGCTCTCATCCAGTTTGGCTGTGGAATTGGCGCCAGCCCAAAGCCGAAGCGTCCGAATTCGCCGAGACTTGACCTTGAAAAGTCTGTCTGTGTTATCAGGTATAGGTCACAAATCTCCTACGGTCCCAAAGTCGAGCCATATCCATTCTTGCTGTTTTATTCATGTTTTATTATGCAAGAGGCTATGGTTGTTAGAAATATAATTAACTGTATACGCATTTAATTTTAAAGTGCACTGGCAGAATGGTGATGTTGAGTTTGCAATATTCAAAAGCAAATCATAGTCCGCAAAAAAGTGATTCTAAATAGTGATGAGGCGACTCCAATTTTACGAATGTGTGCAATCATGAGTGGTGTAAATGTATTTTTTGATCTAATGGGGAGAGTTTCGGGAACCAAACTTTGCAGGTGAAATCGGACACGCTTAATCTACCGATACACACCAAAAACTCCATATTGGCCCGCGAGGTGGCAATATCCCTTTAAATGGAGATAATCACCTTTTTATTTTGTTAGCAACAATTTCTATGGCTACCGTTATTGTGTTAAAATGTTGTTATCTAAATTTAAGAATTAAATAACACTATTCCCTAATTTAAAGTTGGGAGTTTGGGAAAATTAATGATCGGTATTTTCCCTCCACTATTGGAAAGCGCAACATCTGGCGCTTTTGCATCAATCTTTTCAACGTTGTTGAATGGGCACTTGTAAACAAATCGCCGACACTAAATAGGTCGCCGTAGTTTAGCTTGGCACCGGCCGGCCGGTGCCAAGCTAAACTGCCAATGCCAATGCACTTTTTCTCAAATTATTGTTGATTGTTCATGCATCTTTTTTGGCCCATATTCGCAAAAGATAGAGTGCAGGAAACATATTGCATACACTGCATGATAAATAACAATGCGTAGGGAGGCTAATTTACTCAATTCGCTACCGAGTGCTCCCTGAGTACCGACCGACATAAGTGTGGGTCGCTTATCAGTAAGAAACTGCCAATATCTTTCGGTAGGAATGTTTATATGCAAAATATGATGAATTTTCATCATATTTTGGCCTCTTCTATCGATTTCAGGTGCTAACTCCATTTTTGTGGGAAAAGGTGATTATCTCCCTTTAACAGGCGTGTGGGGAAGTTTCAGTGAATGTAGTGCCAACTGCCAAGACCAATTCTCAAGTCCATTTCTTCCGCATGCATTGTTTGCAGTGGTCTTGTGAAGTTTAATTGGAGGTTCCGTGTCGCCCACGGAACCCCGTTCCTCTGCCTATGGAAAGAGGGGCGCCACATGACCTATGCGTAGTGTATGCATCCTTTTGCCATGCCTTGCGTGGTAATTAAAAACGGCGTTTCGTTTTTTACGCCTTATCAAATTACGTTTCACTGAGCGAAAAACGTATGCTCGGTAAGCACTCATCGCTGGTAACAGCATTCCTTCTAATACCTCAGCATGGATACTAAATAACTACCACGCGTTCCACGCTGCAATAAAAACAGCTCGTTACAAAACAAAATTAAGACGACGCCCGCAGCCCACATACTCTTTTCATCGTCTCCGCTGAAACCAACCTGGAATACGCTGAACATCGTGTACGCAGGTCAACTTCACATGAAGCAACTATAGTTGTTTTAATTGCTAAAGTTATAGTTGCTAACCTTTATATTTAAAGGTTAACTTAAATAAAACTTCGCTTATGGCCTCCGATCCCTCGTCTAAAAGAGCATGGCTTGCGTTTAGGGAATATATACTTAAAGGAAATAGTTCACCTTTACATTTTTCCCAAACACGATTTTAATATATTTTGTATTACAATTTTTGTTATATTGTCGACCTATTATTATTGTTTATAAAAACTATATGCATACTCTCTGAGTCAGAGTCCTGACGTCACGCGAAATTAAAAAAATGGCTCAGCCAATCAGATTCGAAAAGTAAGGATAGACTCGCATTAGAGAAGTGCCAGCCGGCGGCCGGCGGTTCGCTTGCTATCACCCGCTGCAATCTGATTGGCTGATGGTATAAGCCTCTGTTCGGGCTAGAACCAGTACAACATTCTTTCGTCTCAACACCGCATTTCTTCGCCAAAAAATCAAATATATTCGGCTGGAGCGTCTTTTCAGTCAAGAAAACTTCCAGATAGGGGTTTCCCAACACGGGCTTACCAAAACTGCTATCTCAGTTTAAAACTAATGTTGAAGGTGAACCATTTCCTTTAATATCATAGGGCCGGCAAAATTTAGCATGCCTGCGAAACGCTTTACTTTGTGATACGCCCACTCGCCAGCTCGGCGAAGCTCGCCCCTCCGCTGCATATGGTTACCGTCTTGGCGGGGTGGCGGGGCGGCAGCGGCGGTCCGTACGCAGCTGCGCCCGTCTGCAACGTCACGTGCGCTGGGGTGCTGCGGTGCCGTGGCAGATGTGCCGTGCGCCGTGCGGGGTGACGGTGACGGGCCGTCACGTAGCGGACCGTCACAGCCGCAAGTGTGACGGGTCGAGCTACAGCTACGTGACGACGCCTCAGCTGTGGGATAATGCGGTGACGTAGTGCATACGACTTGGATAGAAGAGTGGCACCGAGTAGCGACACAATATATTGCTAACTATTCACAGTTCGTAGAGAAGACTGCCAGCAGGACTAATCAATTATTTATCACACAATTATATGTATATCAGTTGTTAATATCCGCAATAGAATTTAGTGCCGAAGTGCGGTGTTCGGAGAAAGCCTGCAGCAAGATTAATCAGATATGTCAGATTATAGAGTGAGGGTGTATATAGATGAGAGTGAATATAGTATGATAGAGTGAGTGTGTGTAGTAGTAGGTAGTAGTAGAGAGTAGTAGTGTAGTGAGTGGAGTGAGTGTATAGAGAAGTGTAGGTGATAGAGTATATGTGTTAGTCAGTGATGAGTGTGTCGGTGAGTAGTGTGTGTAGTGTTGTGAGTGATGATCCTATGTCTGTTATGTCAAGTAAGGTCACGAGTCATGAAGTACCATGTATCAGTACACAGTACTACAGTCTATGTCACATGTCATATGACACATGACACATACATCATACTGAACACTCATTCACAGTCACAGACATACACTTTCACATGATCCTATTACTCAGTCACATATCGTAACTACACATGACTCAAGCTCTACACTGTACTCATGTCACTTACACATGACACATACACAGTCACATATAATCATACATGCTAGTCACTTAACTGTCACTGTCAATAATGATCACATACACAGTACACATCTACACTGTCACATACAAAGTACATGACAATACTGTAACTGTCTACTCGGTACATGTCTAAGGTCAATGTATCATTGTCATACTACACTGTATCGATGACTCAGTATCACTGTAATATGTATCTGTATCTGTATACGACTAGTCTAATGTCACAGATGACATGTCACTGTACAGTCATATGACTAGTGTATATGTATATGTATACACATGTACTCTGACACGATACTATGTACAGATCACACGTACAGTACAGTACACTGACTATGTACTCTGACTCTGTATATGTATGTCATAAGTCATACTACATATCGATATGTATACTGTCATATGTCTATGTCTACTGCAATCTGTCTATGTCTCATGTATACTGTACATCTATGTCTATGTATACACTTTCTCTTCATCATGTAATCAGTCAATGCACACACATCAACACACACTACACATTACACACACCAACACACACACACACACATACACATACACATACACTTATATACATATACATATACTATATATATAGTATATTATATATAGTATATATATTATATATATATAGTATATATATATATGTATATATATGATATAATATGAGTAGTATGAAGTATAGTAGTAGTATCTTAATAGATATATAGTATATGATATAGTAGTAGTATAGATCTAGTAGTATATAGTCGTGTGTGTGTGATGTGTTAGTGTGTGTGTGTGTATAATATATGAATATAGTATCTTGATATAACGTATTAGGTATTCTGTATATTGAGTGGGTATGTACATATGAGCTGTTAACACACACACACACACACATAGCACACGGACCACCTTAAAGTCGCTCGTACTCTATCTTCTAGTCTCTCTCTATGAACTTGAGTGAAGTATCAGATATCACTCTAGTGTTAGTGCTAGTATCTCTAGCTATCTATATATCGTTATATATCGTATATAGTCTATCATAAACTCTCGACAAACTCACAAACTAAGCCTCACGACAAACCATTCATAAGCACACAGCTATCTCTCATACTATGCTAATCACTATCTATTAGTTATCTATGATTTCTGAGTGGATACCTATGTATCTGATACTATTTCATAGATTATATCGAATTGTTAGTCTTTCTGTATATCTGTGTACAAGTGTATCTATGATTCTTGTCTATATCGTATGATAGTCTAAACGTCTGCGTGTATATCGACTAATTGTCGTGTGTATATTCTCGAGTGAGATCTATAGCTATCTGTTAAGTGAGAGTCTTATATCTATGCATCTAATATATCTATGATATATCTATATATCAATGATATCGAGATATAACGTGTATATACGTATGGTCGTATATGTAGATAGTCTATATATCTATATATCGTATATATCGATATATCTATATATATGAATTTAGTCTATATCATTGAGTGATCTTTATATATCTATAATAGCGTATATATCTAATATATCGTATATATTGTCTATATTCTGTTAGTGATCTGATATATCTATGACTACTCCATACTATACTTAAGTATTGTCTATTATATTCTAGTAGTGATGTCTATGAGTAGTCTATATATCTATCATATCTATCTCTTCGTCTGATATCTAAAGTATTCTATAGTCTAGTGATTGATCTTGCTATATATAGTTATGAGTACTCTATTAGTCTCTATAGTCTAAGATAGTCTCGAGTTATCTAGTATATCTATATACGTATTATCTATATATCTATGTATATCGTATAGATGCTGATTGATCTTGATATATCGAATATCCTATAGTATCTAGGTATAGTGTCTTGATATCGGTCGTATAGATATCTGATATATAGTAGCTATAGTATCTATATATCTATATATCTGTTTATACTAGTATATCGTGTATATATCTGATGATAGTCTGATATTCTATATATCTTATAATAGTCTATGTATCTAGTATATCTATATATCTGTATATCTATAATATCTATATATCTGTATAGTGCTATATATCTATATATCTATAGTATAACATATAGCTATAAGTTAGGTACTATAGTACTATTAGTATATAGTCATATATATTATATATCCTATATATCTATAGTATATATATCATAGTATATGTATATTATATAGTATATCTATATAGTATTATATATATATATAATATAGTATATATATATATTATATATATCTAGCAGATATATAGTATATATCTCAATCTGTACTATTACTCAACACATATACATCTACATCCCCACATACACATACACATTACACATACACATACACATACACATGACATCATACACATACCACATAAACCATACACACTACACTAACACACCATACACATACACTTACACATACACACTACACATACACATACAATACACATACAGACATACACAGTACACATCACATACACATACACATACACATAGCACATACTCACACACATACACACAGGCACATCACCATACACATACACATACATCATACACATCACTAGCACTACACATACACATACACATACACATACACATACACATACATACCTACATGTATAGACATAATACAGTATATCTATATATAAATATAGTATATATAATATAGTATACTAATAGTAAAGTATCTTAATATATATATATATATATATATACTATATATATATATATCTATATATATATATATATATAATATATATATATATATACTATATATATATATATATATATATATAGTATTATATATATATATATAATATATAATGTATATATATATATATATATATATCTATATCATTCTATATATCTATATATCTATATATTATATATCTATATATCTATATATCTAATATATCTATATATCTAATATATCTATATATCTATATATCTATATATCTATATATCTATATATCTATATATCTATATATCTTATATATCTATATATCTATATATCATATATATCTATATATCTATATATCTATATATCTTCTATATATCTATATATCTATATATCTATATATCTCTATATCTATATTATCTATATATCTATATACTCCTATATATCTATATATCTATATATCTATATATCTATATATCTATATCTATAATCTATATATCTAGATCTATATATCTATATATCTATATATCTATATATCTAATATATCTATATATCTATATATCTATATATCTATATATATATATCTATATATCTATATATCTATATATCTATATATCTATATAATCTATACATATATCTATATATCTATATATCTATATATCCCTATATATATATCTATATATCTATATATCTATATATCTATATATCTATATATCTATATATCTATATATCTATATATCTATATATCCTATATATACTACTAATCTATATATCTATATATCTATTATCCTATATATCTATATATCTATATATCTATAATGATCTATATACTCTATATATCTATATATCTATATATGCTAGTATATCTATATATCTATATATCTCACGTGTATTCT
>JAXIVJ010016351.1:0-29099 GCA_036785665.1 Chirona hameri | reverse complement strand
ATATATATATATATATATATATATATATATATATATATATATATATATATATATATATATATATATATATATATATATATATATATATATATATATATATATATATATATATATATATATATATATATATATATATATATATATATATATATATATATATATATATATATATATATATATATATATATATATATATATATATATATATATATATATATATATATATATATATATATATATATATATATATATATATATATATATATATATACATATATATATATATATATATATATATTATATATATATATATATATATATATTATACATATAATATATATATATTTGATTTGGTGATTTAAAACCCTTCGTAAAAAAGGACCACTCGAAAAGTATATAAATCGACACCTATGCCTGTACCTATATTTCAAGTAATCTAAGGGCGGGAAGTATTGGGGGGGGGGGAGGTTGAGAGTACGTCATTGGGGGGGGGGGGCAGGAGGGGCAGCTGCCCCTCCAACCGCCAGCTGGGCCCTTTTTGGTCAGCCTGGCAGGCGGACGAGCTGAATGTTCTCTCAGACTGTCTCGGGGCGCGATGAAGCAGCGCAAGCTCAACTCTGTGGCAGTCTGCCAAGTGCCATGTCCATCAGGAGACGCGCAAGGTTCCTCATCGGGATATGGCGCGCGAATATGCGTCCTGAACGGTGCTCGTCGTTCCACCTTCAGGACGTTTTGATGTCATCTGAGATCAGGCACATAGCCAAGGTGGGCGGAGGGTGCACGTCTAATGGGCCCCCTAGACAGCACAGAGGGGCCCCTGGGCAGGTCAAGAGGCCCCTGAACATGTCGGCAAGGGCGACAAAGCAGCGATCGTAGTTCATTGCCAGGTCATAAGGGCCCCTGAGCAGGTTGGAGTGCCCCTGGACAGACCAGAGGGCCCCTGGGAAGTTAAAAGGGCCCCTGTGCAGAACAGAGGGGCCCCTGGCCAGACCGAAAGGGCCCCTAAGTGGGTCAGAAGGGCCCCTGAACATGCCAAATGGGTCCCTAGTCAGCACAGAGGGGCCCCAGGGCATGTCGGAGGGCCATCAGAGCATGTCGCAAGGCGACAAAGCAGCCAGCGCAGTCTGGCCAGGTCGGAATGAACTCTGGACAGGCCGAATGGGCCCTTGACACACAAGAGGGGCTTCTTGGAAGGTCAGAGGAGTCCTTGGTCAGACCGGAAGGACCAAAAGCACGTAGAGATCCCAGATGAAGATTAAATATAAAGAGGGCTTATTAAAAAATAAAAATATTAAAATCGGAGCTTTCGGGTATATTGTAAGTTCTAACACCCTTCGTTAGGGTGTTACAATATACCCGAAAGCTCCGATTTTATTTTTTATCTTCTAGAGTAAGCCCTCTTTGTATTAAATATATATTACCCACTCCACATCATGTCTTTTGGCGGATCCCAGATGAGTCCCTGAACAGGTTGGAAGGGTGTTGGAAAGGTCGGAGGGACCCCTAGACGATCTGAAGGTACCCTGAGCCTTTTAAGTTTCAACAGTAACAATGCAGTTGTCCAGAGAATAAAACTCAAAATTTTCGTAGCCGCTCAGCGGCGCAATTTAACTACAAATTAAATTATATGCGGGTTAGAAGAGGGGAAAAAATCGGGCCGTTTATTGGCGCATTTATGTGTTATGTTGCTACTTCCCTATAAAATTGGGCAAAATAGTTCACTTTAGCACTTTTGTACCGCACTTGTAAACGCGCAATAGCATTTTTAGAGGTCCGCACCATACGCAATGCGACGCATTGATGAGAATGCATATCCAGGGCATAAGACTCAAAATTTGCCCGCCGCTCCGCGGCGTAATTTGTTTAAGAGTTCCAGGTCTTGAGCTTAAAAAAAATATTCCAAGTTGGTATAACTGATTCGAAATTGGTGTCGCTGGTCTTCCAAAGTTGATATGGCAGTTTGCTAACTCCAGCTCCTAAAAATTTATATGACCCATGCCATTCCTGTCATACTGCATTTTCCATCCTAGTAACGTGCCTTTTCGTCAGTTTTGTTTGGCCCTTTCAACCCTTGGAAAGGGGCCCTATCAACGCTCGGGAAGGGGCCCTTTCGAGGCGCCCCCCCCCCCTCGATGAAATCCTGGCTACGTGCCAGTCTGAGGTGATAGCACCGAAATAAAATGTGATGACTAGTAAGTTCCTTCTGGTAACTAGTGAGTTATAGTAAACATCCTTCGTACATGTCGCAAGAAATGAAAAAGTTAGAGTTGATAACTTAGTCACATTCAGACTTGTCAATGATTCATATTTGTCATGAGTCGATTCACAGTGATTCACGGACCATAATGAATGATTCAATCATGATTCAATCACTCAACATTACCATAATGAATGATTCAATCATGATTCAATCACTCAACATTACCATAATGAATGATTCAATCTTGATTCAATCACTCAACATTAAAGGGAAGTGTCGACTCCTTTGTCTAATTCCTTTGATTTTGAATGTGCGACTCTAATATTTTATGAGGGTGATCGGGAGGTCATGCTCTACCTGTGTGCCAATTTTCATGCACATCAGAATAGTCTGCTGTTTGACCTTACACATATGACCTGCTCTAACTCCTTTGATTTTAAATGTGCGACTCTAAGATTTTACCAGAATGATCACTAGGTCGTGATCTATCTGTGTACCAATTTTGAAGCCAATCCAAATAGTCGGCGAATGTATTTCCGAATGTGAATGTGAGCCAATTGGACACGCGTGTTGTTTATTTTGATTATAAAATGATATTTATAATATTTATTATAATTGCAAATTCCAAGTTCCAAAAGCATTAATGACTTTACGTTTCACTTTATTAAGCGAATAGAACATTTATTTTGATTTTGCATTAGGTATTATTTTTGATAAAGCATGATGTGGAATAAAGCGGCGCCGATGCGACAGTGATATTTGGGACATGCGGAGGTCATGCAAATGTTTGTTTATGATTTAGTTTTGTATATGGTATAGCCTAGAAATTAGGAAAAGGTGGGTACCTTTTGATAATTTTTCGTGTGAAAAAGGTGTGCGTGTACTGTGTGGTTTATGAACAAAGTATGAGTTAGTTACCTTTTCTAAGTATTTAGGTACCTACCCCTAACCCTACCAGTTCCAAGGTATTCACCTAGTTAGGGCTGATTGAACAGTGGCTTTGTGCCCACTGGAGTTGGACACAAAGCCTCGCTTTCTTTACGCATAGATGAATTACAGGCTACAGCTCAGGACACAGATCTCATATAATTGGCCATTAAGTGTCTGGTTTGTCCACAGGGCACAGATGAATGCTGGGCCGCTGGCATATTTTGTGGACAGTTTATGCTGTTCGACCAAAAAAGAATGATTCTTTGAGCAATGAACGATTCAATCAGCCTATTTTATCTGTATGAATGATTCAATCAGTGACTCACAACAGGTTTGCGCATGAGGTGAATCGACTCATGAGTCATTCATTTGAAATAAGAATGATTCAATCAAAAGTAGTCGATTCACATTGAATCATTGACAAGTCTGGTCACATTGAGTAAAAACTTGAACTATGTGACGCTAAAATGCCACTTGAAAATACAGGCTGTGATGCTCTATTTAAAGTGTTCAAGTTTGATGAGAAATAAATGGTAATCTGTGGAACGAGAAAGACGAAAATGATATTAAATATATATTACATAATATTGCAGGGTGGGTGGGTGGGTGGGCCCTTTTTCTGGAAAAGATGCCCCCCAACCGGAACATATGTGGCGCTGGCTCGGGGGGGGGGGGGGGGGGGAGGGCGAGGCGATAACGGAGGCACTTTGAAGTCGATTCTTTCCATGCAACGCCCATAGGCGTAATGTTAAAATCCGAAAATGTTACTGGGGACTGATCCCCAGTGACCCCAGTGGTGGTTACGCGTTTGCGGGCGAGGGCCACCCCAAAAGTATATAAATCGACACATATTGTACCTATTGTACCAGTCAGGCGCCGAAGGAAATGTATGGGGGAATTTCAACTCGATCGGGCAAGTAGTTTCTGAGATACAAAAAAAAAGGTGCGCAGGTGCAGAGGCACCAACCTTGTGCCTTGTGTGAAAGTGGGGGCTGAGAGGTCCCTAACCACACACCAAATTTGAACACAATCGGCTTAGCCGTTCCAGATATATAGAATAGGGGTGTGGACGTGCGCACGTGCAAAGCCACCCCACCCCTGACTTGTGGAAAGGTGGCGGCCGAGAGGTCCCTAACCACACACCAAATTTTAACACAATCGGCTCAGCCGTTCCTGAGATGCAGAATAGGGGTGTGCACGTGCGCACGTGCAGAGGCACCCACCCCTGACTTGTGGGAAACTAGCGGATGAGAGGTCCCCAACCACACACCAAATTTGAACACAATCGGCTCAGCCGTTCCTGAGATATAGAATAGGGGTGCGCACATGTAGTCACCCCACCCCTGAGTTGTGTGAAAGTGGCGGCTGAGGGGTCCCTAACCACACACGAAATTTGCACATAATCTGCTCAGCCGTTGCGGAGTTATTGCGAGAAAATACTTTTCAACACCCCTCACGCGGCACGCGCCATTCGCAGTGGTAGTCACCCACATGAGTCGGCACCGGTCTCGAACAGGGTAGGTTAGATGGGACTGCTCAGCAAAGAAGCTCGCTTGTCAATCGGACGTGCGGTTGCAGAGATATGAGCTCAAAAGCGGCGCCACGGGCCGGGTCGGGTCGAGCTGCTCATAATCATATGTTCCCCATACACCACGGAAGGACGAGCGAATTAGACTTTCCAACAAATCATTAAACCCATTTTGGGGGTATATGCAATATACATGCAATCACTGCGTTCCATAACAATGTGAAGCCAAGGAGCGCATAACAAACACAAATTAGCATATTTGACCTCATTTGACCTTGAAGATAATGACCTAGGGTCATGCAATTTTAACAAAACAGATATCCCCACAGCACCTTTCTACCCTACGAATTTCGTTATTGTGGCTCTTATGGGGACCGAAATCTAAGGGGGGCGGAATCCGCCCCCCCCCCCCTCCAGTGCGTGTAATTCCTAAAGACCCTCCAGCGCGCGTGTTAAGCTACTTTTCCAACCAGAAGACCAGTCACCGAGATCACTGATAGATTCGGGCAATAATGTTATCTTGGTAGTGTTCAGACTCCCGTCCCCGTGGCTTGCCTGCCCGGGTCGGGGAAAATCTAAGGCATTATTAAATATCCATCATACCACTTCACTTCATGGAATAGCAATTGCGACGCTTCGAGCGCGTCCCGGGTGCATAACTGCGTGACATGCTCAGTGCCAGACTTGGTGAAGACCCCGCTCCGTGGCGTCTCCAGCTCCACGTGTTAATTATGATGGAGTGCCATGCAAGTCTATCAGGCGTCCCCTGTTTTCACGCCGCTATGCCGCAGCTGTGTCGGGACGGACTGAGGCAGCTGGCCAGTCCCGTCCTGCCACCCTGGCCAAGCCGTCACCCGCCGCCACCACCGCCGCCACGAGCCCGGCCATGTCAGCTGGCGCCACGCCGCTACCGCCCTCTGTGGTGGCGCCACCGTCGCCGGCGGCCAGCGTGCGACTGAAGCCCGTCTACTACCGGCGGGCGGACGAGGCAGAGGGTGAAGACACGGTCAGAGATATACAGCTGCAGCAGCCAGCGAAGCAGTATCGACTCAGCAGCTCCGGCGTCCTCATGGTCCAGTGAGAGGCGTACACAGTGCTGGACGATGCAATGGAGGGAGGGGGTTGATGGGATAAGGCGTTATTTGGGTTATTGGTTCGAGTTATTTGACTTATTTGGATGTGCAGGGGATCAGAAAGTAATATAGACCCAAGTTAATGAAGGCAGGGCTGTTAGGGCAATAGTGAATGAATACCACGTTTTCAGAAAGGACTCGCAATACCATATTGAAGGCAATCCAGAGCTGATACGGGACCTGGCGAGACAACGGAACAGCCTTCTGTACTGCGCTGTTGCCTTTCTGGTCGCACTGACGATTCTGGTTACCACGTGGGGTGAGTCGGTTGTCATATGGGATAAGAAGCAAGGCATATTTTGCTGAACACGGCTTATATAAATCAGATCTCAGCTGAATCGCCGATGCCCTGGCGGGGTTTTCCAGCGGATTGCCATCCTTCGCGAGCGACGGTTTGCATGTTTCACTGCGCGACTGCGCTTGGGTTACACTCGCATTGTTGTTTCAGGAGTGTTGAAACACTATCGTTTTAAATGAGACCCGGTGGCTGCTGGGTGCGCAGATGGAGACTCCGGAGCGGAGCGTGACTGTTTCGCTTGACAAGCGTCCCAGTGAACCGCTGGTACGTGAAGACACGGGTAATGGGATCGGAAAGCAACACTAATGCTTGGAGTCAATACATACATGCCTGTTATTTAATATGAATGTTTCAAGTGCATACGGCTGTTTTGAGTACATTTCATGTTGTAAAGTATTTTTCCGGCGGAAAATAAAGTCTATTTTCAAAACCGACCTCGCGCCAGTTGAAAGCGGCTTTATCGAACCTTTATTTCAGCGTGCGCGAGTTTGTTAAAGGGTACAAATTAACCATTAAAGGAAATAGTTCACCTTCAACATGGGGTTTTTGAACTGAAATAGCAGTTTTGTAGCCCGTGTTGAGAAATCCTTATCTGCAACTTTTGTTGGCTGAAAAGACTCTCCAGCCGAAGATATTTGACTTTTTGACGAAGGAATGCGGCGCATATATCATGTACCGTACCGTCTGAAAGTGCCAGCACAGCCAGGGAGCATGCGCAGACCAATAACGCACACCATAAAATTAATAATTTACGACCTTCTGTCCTGAATTGGCGCGATGTAGGACCATTTTTGAAAAGAAAAAAAGAAATTGTATTAAAAATATAATAAAATCGTGTTCTGAAAAATTTCCGAAGGTGAACTATTTCCTTTAAAGGAAATAGTTCACCTTCGGATTTTTTTCAGAACACGATTTTATTATACTTTTTAATACAGTTTCTTTTTTTCTTTTTAAAAATGGTCCTACATCGCGCCAATTCAGGACAGAAGGTTGTAAATTATTGATTTTATGGTGTGCGTTATTGGTCTGCGCATGCTCCATGGCAGTGCTGGCACTTTCAGACGGTACGGTACATCATATATGCGCCGTATTCCTTCGCCAAAAAGTCATATCTTCGGCTGGAGTCTTTTCAGCCAAGAAAAGTTCCAGATAAGGATTTCTCAACACGGGCTACAAAACTGCTATTTCAGCTCAAAACCCATGTTGAAGGTGAAACTACTAGTGTGTTCAGGTGGTCGCTTCCCATTTCTGCGCAGCATCGGTCGCTCGCTGGGGCTGCCATCACGCGCAGCCGCCTTAGCTCAGTGGTAGAGCACTTGTCTCAAAAGACTCTCCAGCCGAAGATATTTGACTTTTTGACGAAGGAATGCGGCGCATATATCATGTACCGTACCGTCTGAAAGTGCCAGCACAGCCAGGGAGCATGCGCAGACCAATAACGCACACCATAAAATTAATAATTTACGACCTTCTGTCCTGAATTGGCGCGATGCAGGACCATTTTTGAAAAGAAAAAAAAGAAATTGTATTAAAAAATATAATAAAATCGTGTTCTGAAAAATTTCCGAAGGTGAACTATTTCCTTTGAAGGAAATAGTTCACCTTCGGATTTTTTTTCAGAACACGATTTTATTATACTTTTTAATACAGTTTCTTTTTTTCTTTTTAAAAATGGTCCTACATCGCGCCAATTCAGGACAGAAGGTTGTAAATTATTGATTTTATGGTGTGCGTTATTGGTCTGCGCATGCTCCATGGCAGTGATGGCACTTTCAGACGGTACGGTACATCATATATGCGCCGTATTCCTTCGCCAAAAAGTCAAATATCTTCGGCTGGAGTCTTTTCAGCCAAGAAAAGTTCCAGATAAGGATTTCTCAACACGGGCTACAAAACTGCTATTTCAGCTCAAAACCCATGTTGAAGGTGAAACTACTAGTGTGTTCAGGTGGTCGCTTCCCATTTCTGCGCAGCATCGGTCGCTCGCTGGGGCTGCCATCACGCGCAGCCGCCTTAGCTCAGTGGTAGAGCACTTGTCTCGTAAACAAGGGGTCGTGAGTTCAATTCTCACAGGCGGCAATGCATACACACCATGATCCGTGTGTTTTGAATTAGTTAACTCTGACCCTCTGACAATATATTTCAATGTTTTCACTCATTCACTGAAGTACACGTGAAATAAAAATCAAATTGATGCAAACAACAATCAACCTAGATGCCACACTGGCACAAGCGGCCTCCTGTGACGTCACACGTTGCTCCCAGCGGTCGGCGGCAGTGACGACTGGCCGTATCGGATCACAAACGCCTCCAGCTGGTTGTCGGGGTGTTCCAGCGTGCGCTGTCCCGCAGTTAACCAACTGTAGTAGTCAAATCTACCATTGAACCCATTTCCATTATAGCGCGCTCGTACGCAGCCGCCTTAGCTCAGTGGTAGAGCACTTGTCTCGTAAACAAGGGGTCGTGAGTTCGATTCTCACAGGCGGCAGAAGCATGCGCGTGAAGACGCGTGCGTTTTGACATTTACCGGTACACGCACGGGTCACAACGGCAGGCTGGTGGCACATCGGGGCCCTGAGTCATTGTTTCGGTCAAAAATCTAATCGAACCAACTTCTCGGAGAGCCCCTCTTACAAATATATGGGGGGGGGGGGGCTGGTGGCACATCGGGGCCCTGAGTCATTGTTTCGGTCAAAAATCTAATCGAACCAACTTCTCGGAGAGCCCCTCTTACAAATATATGGGGGGGGGGGGCAAAATCATGTTTGCCCCCCCCCCATATATTTGTAAGAGGGGCTCTTCGAGAAGTTGGTTCGATTCGATTTTTGACCGAAACAATGACGCTCTCCGAGAAGTTGGTTCGATTCGATTTTTGACCGAAACAATGACGCTCTCCGAGAAGTTGGTTCGATTCTATTTTTGACCGAAACAATGACTCAGGGCCCCGATGTGCCCCAGCCTGCCGTTGTGACCCGTGCGTGTACCGGTAAATGTCAAAACCACCGCGTATTGCGGCGCTTCTGCCGCCTGTGAGAATTGAACTCACGACCCCTTTGCTCTTGAACTAAAAATAGGCAGGATTTTGCGAAGGGCTTGAAGAAAATGTGTCACAAAAGCTGCCCTAAACTTAACTAACAATGGTATTTACGCAAAATGGACACCCACACAACTATTATTGCGCCGCGAAGCGGTACCAAAATGTGAGGTTTCGAGCGGCCTGGAGAACTAATTTGTGCTATTGGAACCAGGATGCAGGGTCAAAATGAGGAAACATGTCTGGAGCATAAGGTGGGGTCAAAAGACATATTCATATTGCCCCCCATGTAAGGCCAAAGGTGGGCCTATGGCCCATGCCCTCCCTCCCCCCCCCCCCCCCACCCCACCCATGTGGCCGCCAGTGAGTACAGTCTATATTCGACCCTTTTGTATTGGAAAAGAACACTGAATGATTTGCGCCGCGTAGCTGCGCGGATTTTGTTTTGCTTTATTTTTTGTCTGGATAACAAGGCCCTCAAAAATTGGATTATTTTCATTTCATTCATTGGGCCACTGGGAAGTTAAGAGGGCCCCTGTGCAGGTCAGAGGGGCCCTGACCAGACCGAGAGGGCCTCTAGGTGAGTCAGAAGGGCCCCTGAACATGCCGAATGAGCCCCTAGCCAGCACGGAGGGGCCCCAGGGCAGGTCGGAGGGCCCTCGGAGCATGTCGCAAGGCGACAAAGCAGCCAGCGCAGTCCCTTGCTAGGTCGGAAGGGCCCCTTAGAAGGTTAAAGGGCCCCTGAAAAGACCAGAGGGCCCCTGGAAAGTTAAAAGGGCCCCTGCGCAGATCGGAGGGGCCCCTGATCAGACTGAAAGGACCCCTGGGCGGGTAAGAAGGGCCCCTGAACATGCCGAAGTGGCCCCTGGCCAGCACGGAGGGGCTCCGGGGCAGCTCAGAGGGCCCCTTGAGCATGTCGGCAAGGGCGACAAAGCAGCCAGCGCAGGCCGACCAGAAGAGTGCTGGGCCGATCGGAGGGGCTCCTGGGCAAGTCAGAGGGGCCCCTGGCTATACCGAAAGGGTCCCTGGGCCGGTCGGAAGGCCCCTTGAACATGCCGGATGAGTTCCTAGCCAGACTGGAGGGGCCCCTGGGCAGGTCGGAGAGGCCCCTGAGCAGGGGCGGCGGATTGCGGGGACAGGGTACCCAAAATTCCCCCCAGTCGAAAATCCTGGGGGCAAAGGGTAGTTTTGCCCCCCCCCCCCCCCCTCAAGATTTTAGCCTTCTCAATCTGGGGCAACATGACCCTTCCCCTCCCCAGGATTTTCATTTGAGGGGGGGGGGGATTTGGGTACCCTGCGCCCCGCAATCCGCCGCCCCTGCCCCTGAGCATGTCGGCAGGGCGACAAAGCAGCCAGTGCAGTCCCTGGCCAGGTCGGAAGGACCTCTGAACAAGCCGAATGGGCCCCTTGACACACAAGAGGGGCTTCTTGGAAGGTCAGAGGAGTCTGGTGAGACCGGAAGGGTCAAAGCACGTAGAGATCGCAGATAAAGATTAAATACAAAGAGGACTTACCCCACAATACAAATATTAAAAGCGGAGCTTTCGCGTATATTGTAACACCCTTTGTCAGGGTGCTACAATATACCCGAAAGATCCGATTTTATTTTTTCCTGAGTATATATATATATGTATATATATATATATATATATATATATATATATATATATATATATATATATATATATATATATATATATATATATATATATATATATATATATATATATATATATATATATATATATATATATATATATATATATATATATATATATATATATATATATATATATATATATATATATATATATATATATATATATATATATATATATATATATATATATATATATATATATATAAATATATATATATATATAATCCCTCTTTGTATTATATATATATATATATATATATATATATATATATATATATATATATATATATATATATATATATATATATATATATATATACATATATATATATATATATATATATATATATATATATATATATATATATATATATATATATATATATATATATATATATATATATATATATATATATATATATATATATATATATATATATATATATATATAATATATCACCCACTCCACATCATGTCTTCTGGCTTCGCGGATCTCAGATGAGTCCCTGAACAGGTCGGAAGGGCGTAGAAAAGGTCAGAGGGGCCCCCAGACGATCTGATGGGACCTTGGGCCTTTCAACAGTAAGAATACACTTGTACAGGGAATCAAACTCAAAATTTTCGCGCCGCTCCGCGGCGCAATTTAACTACAAATTCAATTATATGCGGGTTAGGCAAAAAATCGGTCAGTTTCTTGGCACATTTATGTGTTATGTTGCTACTTTCCTATATTATTGGGCAAAATAGTTCGTTTTAGCACCTTTTCCCCGCACTTTTAAACGCACAATATAGCAATTTTAGAGGTCCGCACCATACGCAATGCGACGCATTGATGAGAAAGCAACACAGGGCATAATACTCAAAATTTTCGCGGCGCTCCGCGGCGCAATTTGTTTAAGAGTTCCAGGTCTTGAGCTTAAAAAATATTCCAAGTTGGTATAGCTGATAGCTGATTCCAAATTCGTGTCGCTGGTTCCAAAGTTGATGTGACAGTTCGCTAACTCCAGCTCCTAAACGTTGGTATGGCCCATGCCATACCTGCCATACTGCATTTTCCAGCCTTGTAACGTGCCTTTTCATGCGTTTTTTTTTGTTGGGTGGGGGAGGGGGCCTTTCAACGCTTGGAAAGGGGCCCTTTCAACTCTCGGGAAGGGGCCCTTTCGAGGCGCCCCCCCCCCCCCTCCCCCTGGACGAAATCCTTGCTACGTGCCTGTTGAAGGTGAACTATTTCCTTTAAACTGAGCGGCGCAGACCCTTGTCGGCCTGACGGGGCGCGGCTCGTCACCGCTCACCGTTACTTCTGTCGCTACTCGGGAACCCACGGTGGAGACAAACTCGTATGTCGGGATCGGGTAGTGTCGTCGCCACTCTCGCTGCCAGAGGACATGCTAAATATCCGCATTGTCTCCCAAAATCCGCAAAATCTTTTGAAAGCAGCTGCTCACAATTGAAGTTTCGGTGAGCCTGAATCAAAATGCTACTGACACGTTTTTTCAGCGAGAGATAGTGACTTGTCCTCAGGCAATTTGAACGCTTGCCAGTCGGCTTTGGCAGACTTTTTGGCGCTAATCGTCTCCCTTAGCTCGGGTAACACGCCCTGGACCCACGGGCAGTGCGGACGGCGCGTTCGCGTACAACGTTCAGGACAATGCTTATTTATGAGGCTATCCCAGATATGCATGAACATATTCAACAATACATTCACATCAGTGGCGCTATCGAACTCCGTCCAGTCAGTCAACAGAAGGTCCAGGCACCGTTCGTCCCAGTTGGTGCGGTGCCAGGGTCTGCTCATGTACTCCCTGACAACACGACGAGGCTTCGAGATGGCCGTGATGACGGTGACCGGCTGGTGGTCGCTGATGTCCTCGTTGTCGACGACACGTGTCTGGGATCTCTCCAGCGGTACGTTAGTGATGACGTGGTCCAGTGTGGTGGGTGTAGGACGCGGTGCGTGGAGTCTTTCACCAGCTGATGCAGCTGCAGCTCGCCCAGCAGCTGCAGGTACTGGCGCACACCTCGATCGTCAGGTCTGGAGACGTCCAGGTTCATGTCTCCGAGTGGCTTCCCGAGCGATTTCGCCAGGCAGAGCTGCTCCTGCAGTGTCCATAGCGGAAACCAGTGGTGCGTCCAGAGGCCGATAGGTGGCGCCAACGGTGGCTCGACGCTTACCCCTGCCCATCACGGAGACCCAGATGGCTTCCAGGGACGGGTCACTGCTGTTGATTTTGAGGCGTTTTGATGACAGCGATATCCTGCATAGGATGCCGACGCCACCGCCACTGATGACCACTCGTCCTCGCTTGGGAGCAGATCTGTCCAGACGGTAAAAAACGTAGCCGGGGAAGACCAAAGGGTCGATTTTAGTCTTTTTCTTTGCACCAGTGAGCTTTGTTTCGGACAAGCAGAGGACGTCGATGTTGTAGTCGTGCAGGAATACATTGATGAGGTCAGTCTTTCCCGCTAAAGAGTTGATGTTGATGTGGCCGAGAACCAGAGGTCCAGACCGTTGGCCCGGAGCTTCCGGCTGTGTAGCCGCCGCCGCTCGGTCGGCGGCCGCCCGGCGGGTCTGACGCGGGGTCAGCCGTGGCGGCTGCACCAGGCAGCGGGTGGCGGGGCCAGCCGGCTCCGGGACGACCGGCCGGGGCCTCATCCCATCCCTGCCGTCCGGTGTTAGGTTTGCGCCCTACACGGCAGGGTAGTACCCCAGCGCCGGGAGCGGTCTGCTGGTCTTGGCTCGGTGGACCCGCCACCCCGCACGGCAGCCGCGCCGCGCTGGCCGTCTGGGGCGTGCCCCCGCGACCGTTTTGGCGTCCGGCATTATTAGCCGGACACCGCGGCTACCGCCCCCGGATGCGGCCCTCGGTCGGGGTGGGTCGCCATGGTAACCGGTAGGGGAGCTGACAGGGGTGACGTTCTGTTGACATGTGGCACCTTCCTCCGCGCTGCTTGAAAGTGCATGCGCGTCGGCGAGAAGATAGTGAGTTCGATTATGGCAAATTTCTTGAGAATGCGGGAAGTTTAAAGGAAATAGTTCACCTTCAACATGGGATTTTGAACTGAAATAGCAGTTTTGTAGCCCGTGTTGAGAAATCCTTATCTGCAACTTTTGTTGGCTGAAAAGACTCCAGCCGAAGATATTTGACTTTTTGGCGAAGGAATGCGGCGCATATATGATATACCGTACCGTCTGAGAGTGCCAGCACTGGTCTGAGCATGCGCAGACCAATAACGCACACCACAACATTAATAATTTACGACCTTCTGTCCTGAATTGGCGCGATGTAGGACCATTTTTGAAAAGAAATTGTATTAAAATATATAATAAAATCGTGTTCTGAAAAATTTCCGAAGGGGAACTATTTCCTTTAACCCTCGCCCTACGGGAGCTTTTTTCACCTTCGCCCTACGGGGGGGGGGGGGCTGACAGCCCCCGGCAACTTCCAAACCAAGCAACTTAGACCAATGCGGTAAGAACCAGCATGTTGCCTGTCATGAGAGGAATCTAACGGTATGCGATTTTCAGGTTTTAGGTAAATGGGTGACCTTCCAGGTCAAGTGAATTACCTCGGATTTACCACGTCCAGAACATCGATTTTGCTCTTCAGAAAACCTCAAAATTAGAAATTGATAAATTTAAATAAAAAGGCATGTTCCTAGACCAGTTTTGGCTCAAAAATACAGAAAAGGTAATTATTTGTTCGTATCTTGTCATTTTTTGGGGTTTTAAATGACGTCATCAGTTTCTTACACTTCGGGAGCCATCACTCAGTCAAAAATGAAGATATTGCTTTGCAATTTGGTATGGGTATTGTCCATACTCAGTTCTCTCACATATATTCCGGATTTTTAACATCTTTGAAAATTTGGATTTTGTTGGGATTTTTTCCAAAAATAAGTTTTTTATTTTATTTTAGGGGTCAAAATGCCAAAATTTTGCAAATCCGAGATTGCCATTTTAAAGAGAATGCGATTTTGTATCTTTGGTGAATTGCGTTTGCAATTTGATTTAAAACTCTGTTTTCTACGATTTTTCCAATATTTCTCTTTTTTTTACCAACATGACGTCATCAAAACATGATTATCTCCCAAACTACTTATCCAATTTCAATTAAATGTTTACCGAATACGTATAATTGTTGTAAACTCAGCTACCGAAAATTTCAGCAAGATGCGCCGCATGTGTAAAAAGTTATTCAAGAAAAACCTCAGGGGTTAACCGGTCTCAGCCCCCCCCCCCCCCCGTAGGGCGAGGGTTGAAGTCTGTAATTGTCACTGTTGCACTTGTCTAGGTAAAATGGATCTAGGCCTTCGCCGACAGAAATCTTCTTTCTTCAAAAATGTTAAATGGAGACCTTCATGACTTCGCGCCGCGGTGTCAACTTTAATCTTATCAAGATGATTTAAAGCAAAATATGGGACTCACAGTTATAGTGTCTTAACAGGAAGATGAAGTTGAAGTAAGCGAACACTTTGATATCACGTTTCACTGTCACATGCGCCTTGTTCCACCGAAAAGTATACAACACTGCGGAGCGGCCAGGGGTCGCCAGTGTAGCGCGCCGCGCTAACGAAGGGTGTCACAGTATACCTGAAAGCTCAGATTGTTTTCTTGTGGAGTTAGTCCTCTTTGCATTTAATCTATATCACCCACTCCACTGATGTCTTTTCGCGGATCCCAGATGAGTCCCTGAACAGGTCGGAGGGGTCCCTAGACGATCTGAAGGGACCCTGGGCCTTTCAACAGTAAGAATGTAGTTGTCCAGGGATTCCAACTCAAAATTTTCACACTGCTCCGCGGCGCAATTGAACTACAAATTTTATTATATGCGGGTTAAAAAAATCGTGCCGTTTCTCGGCGCATTTGTTATGTTGCTACTTTCCTATATGATTGGGAAAAATAGTTCGCTTAAGCACTTTTTTACCGCACTTTTCAACGCACTATAACACTTTAATATGTCCGCACCATACGCAATGCGTCGTATTGAGGAGAATGCATATCCAGGGCATAAGACTCAAAATTTTCGTGCCGCTCCGAGGCGCAATTGATTTAAGAGTTCCTAGTCTTGAGCCTATAATAAAATTCGCAGTTGGTATAGCCGATTCAAAATTGGTGTCGCTGGTTCCAAAGTTGGTATGGCCCATGCCATCCATACAGTCATAATGCATTCTCCATCCTTGTAACGTGCCTTTTAATCTGTTTTGTTTTTGGCCCTTTCAACGCTCGGGCGCCCTTTCGAGGCGCCCCCCGCTGGACGAAATCCTGGATACGTGCCTGATGGGTTCTCCCCATATTTTTACATAGTAACTGGGTAAAGAGTAATTAAATTGGTATGCCAGTTTCATGTTGCGTGGTTGCTGTTTTCCCAAATGTAATGTCAATATTGGCAATTACATATGGATCAATAACTCCCATGCCAAATGAGGTGAGATACATTGTTTGATGCAGAAGTCATGTGGCCGTGCGGCCGAGCTAATGGTCGGCTAAGCAACATCAGCTCATGACCTACTCCTCGAGCCTATAACCTAGAAACTGGGAGCATGATTTTGCTTCTTCTGATTTTATCTGATGTCATTCATTTCTTGTCGAGAAGACCGCAACCTTTCAGCCTTTGTTCCCACAGATGTAATACAGATGATTAAAAGGGCGCTTCGGCGATAGTCATTGGCGACAAAAACTGAGACAGAGACTCCTATCATTTTAGCTCATCTTGCAAAACAAAACATCTGGGTACCTATGGTTAGCCGCCGAATTTGCTTGAATAGTGCCGAATTTTGTTGCTTCCATTTCCAATAAGCATGCGCTATTTCCAAAGTCGCACGGTGACGCCGAAATAGCTTGCGGTAATGTCGAAAATGTGCCTGCTGGGGCATTCCAAGACAGATCGACAAGGGGGTAACACCCTAAAACTCCGATTTCGATGAAACTCCGCTATAGAGGTTATCTGGGACGCCAAATCGCGCTGTGCAAGTTTCAGCTTGATTGGAGTTACGGCTGCCGAGTTATACCCTCAGTCATTTGTGTGAGGTTACTTTGTATGACTTACCCGATCAGCCAATAACTCCACAACAAATTATCAAATTCCTAGAAACCCATACATTTTCTGAATGGCAATGAAGTGAGGAACATCATCTCGGGCCGTTTTTTTGTTGTTGTGTGGATTCTGACGAAATGACCCGTGACCTCTGGTGACCTGACCTTGACACGAGCGCAGTGAAAATAATTGTTTTACATTTGTAAAATATACTTTAGCAAGTTGTCTATACTTTAAATTCACCAGGAAGTTTTTCAGTGCAAGTTTAAATTCACCCAACTTAACCTTCAAGTGGCTTATATTGCAACCTGAAACCTTCGTGTGACACATAAACCGCAATAAATGCCATCATGGGACAATTCATCTTTTTGTTTGGTGAAAAGAGACAAATGCGTTATGTTTAGCAAAAGGTACATTTATATAAAAAAATACACATCTCCAATGTTTTTCCTGTGCAGACAACTTACCAAGGTATGTTTTCAAAATATAAAGCAAATTATTTTCACTGTGCCCGTGTCAGTGTCAGGTCCCCACAGGTCACGGATCACTTCGTCAAAATGCACACACACAAAAACTGGGCCTGGGATGATGTTTCTCACTTCAGTGCCATTCAGAAAATGTATGGGTTTATAGGAATTGGATAATTTGTTGTGGAGTTATTGGCTGATCGGCTAAGTCATGCAAGGGGACCTCACGCAAATGCCGGAGGCTATAACTGGACAGTCGTAATTCCAATCGCGCTGAAACTTGCACAGCGCGATTTGGCGCCCAAGATAACCCCTATAACGAACTTATATCGAATTATGAGATGTAGGGTGTTAATTTGGGGTTTTCGCGTGTCGATCAGTCAAGCTATAACGCCGAAATTGATTGCGGTAATGCCGACTGCTGACGAGCCGCCGAATTTGAATGCTGCATCTGGTTGCATAAGATCTACACATGATTTGCTATTTCTAAATTGGGTGAAGAAGCGCCGAATTTGAGCGGAAAAGGTGTAGACCCATTATTCCCTAGATAAATGTACTCCAAATTGATCTACGAACACCACTGTACGATGAGTATATACATACCTGTAACTTCAAGCTCCAAAGTTAGGTATCGAGCCAGCAATGGCAAATTGAAATTTTACATACAAGCTTAAAGGTAGAAGTACGTATTGAGTATAACCCCGCAAGCGATATTCTGGCTTTTCGTCTGGCCAATCCATTAATACAGTCATGCTATATCGCAAACGAACGGCCAACAACATTGGAGGCGATGGTGTTGGTGCTTTATCGTCGGTGCCAGCAACATCAGTTACAAATTACCTTACATTACTAAACGTCAGAGGATAATCTGAACATGAACGTTACCGAGAAGCCAGGAATCTGACAGAAAACCTGCAATTAAAGGAATCTGAACTAAACGGCAACATTAAATATCGTCACCGATATATGACACGAGTGTGCGTGTGCGTGTTTCGTCATCACCTACCACATGACTGCTTCTTTGACCTGACCCTAGCAACTAGCCAGCTGCATCAGTGCTGGATTTTGCCCACCTCTCACCACTCTCCGTTCAGCTCCGCGTCCCAGTCTCGGCCGAAACAAACGCGCACTGTCCGGTCACATGTATTGAACTGTCTAGCTGTCCGAGATGGTCACCTCGACGTCCACGTCGGGCTCAATGTTGATAGAGGTGATCTGTTTCACCGTGTCTGACGAGCTGTGAAGGTCGATCAGCCGCTTGTGGATGCGCATCTGGAACCTGAAAAAAACACCAAACAGCACAATGTTTGAGATATGTCCGAAAACGTTATCAGTGGACCTTGTGTTGTGCCATTACGGAAAGTCGGTGGGAGCTCGACTTTCCCATGTAGTCATGAACCGGCCGCAATGTTAAAGGGAGTGTGCCTACTCACATCGCTTATTTGGGGTTATTGACACTGGTCTATAGAACATAATTTTATGAATTGACCCATTACTTCGTTTCTCCAAATTCGCCCTAGTTGCTGATATATTCCAAAGACTCCAGGAACTTGCTGGGAGCAAAAAGTTATTGGGTAGACTCCAGAGGGCTTCCGCTACTAGAAGCACTGCAACTATCGATTAAACTGCTAGCATATTGTTAGCGCCGGCCAATAGCAATTCAACAAAACAGCTCGTGCACGCTGCACGCTGATAGCAGCAGCCGAACAGAAACTGGACGGCCATCATGTTTTTCGATGACGGCCGATGGCCATTTTTTGAAGAAGATATCAATTTAGAGCTACGAAACTTTCACATTATAAAGTTCACAGTGGCAAGAACGTGCTGTGCAAAACTTGTCTTTCTATCTTGCATGTGACCGTAATTGTATTATCTTATGTGCGCCGTTTTACATAACATCACCATAGTGGCGATCGTTTTATAGATATCGAGAAAAAAAGAAGCAAAAAACCAATATAAGTGAAAATTCAACTAAAGGGGCTCCAGATGTGAACTGCATCATATACAACAATCAAACCAATAGCTACTTACCGTATGAAAAATATTTTTGACATTCCAAAACAGTAGGCACACTCCTTTGAATATCTCTCTTAGCTTACTTACCCAGGCGAATTACGTAAAATGAGCCAACAGATGCCGGGGTGTTTAATTGTGCTTTGTGATTGCACAAGTCAACATTAAAGCATAAGATGAAATGTGCAATACACTTTGGTTTGAGTGGGTGCAAAGCCGCAATGGCAATAGTATGTTGCCTGGTACCCTTATAGAGATGTTTGAGGAATTTCGAGGAATTTCAGTAAATAACTCATTTAACAATAAATAATGCATTGCCAGTATTGTGAGGCTCCTCTGCCACTGGTGAACCATCGACTGTTTAAGTATATATTTCACACTGAAAGATATAACAACATTGAATTAATAAGAGTGGATGGCAACACCATGGACTTTTGTGGCCGTGAGTGAAGAACAAATCATGTAACCCACACATGAACAAAACTAGGTATGGCACAGATTCTGACCTGAGGCACTAGCACTTTTGTATCACCCCTATCCCACCCCTATCTGCCAGCTCACCTGTCCCAGGTCTTGGAGCCCTCTCCACAGGGGGTCTTCCTGGTGGTGATGCGCAGCACCTTGGTGGGCATGCGGATCGGGCCACGCACGCGCAGACCCTTGAGCTTGGCCTTGTCAATCAGCTCGGAGCACACTGGAAAGGAAACCGGCGATAGTGTTAACAACTGCACACCGAGAGAATAAGAGTTTAAAACATAGACATAAGATTAGACAGGAGAGCCACAGGCAGACAGACATACCCACACATTAGAGGATGGTCAACTTATGGACCAAAAGGTGAATATGCAGACAACAGACAGGAGTACCAACTGGTGGGAAACACAGTCAGTGAGCAGATGGACAGACAGACATTGGGCATGCCCCAGGCGTTTTACCATTGAATGCAGATTGCTGCAACAGACAATGCGCTTAGCACTTAGGCGCATTGCAACTTATTGCTCCTTACTTACTTTTTCACGTTAGTTTTTCTGTTGATTTAAGTATCAGAACACTGTGAAAATAGCCAAAGATCCCATGGATCCAGTAGATCCTAGGACCCACTGGATCCATAGGATCTTTGGCTATTTTCACCGTGTTCTGATACTTTGATCAACAGAAAAGAAACACGTGAAGAAGTAAGTATGGAGCCAGAGGTTTCAATGCGCCAAGACGTGCTATAGCGCATTGTCTGTTGCCACAATCTGCATTCAATGGTGAAATGCCTGGCGGCATGGCTCATGTTTGCAAAAAGAACAGACTTGCACAAGGACAGACAGATACAGGTGAACATAATGGCCTGCTTTTTTACCACTTGGTCTTCAAATACTTATCTGTTGCCTTTTCAGTTACAGCACCAAATCTCCACCTGTCTGCTCTCCTTTCTTCCCATATGGCTGACTAAATGCCATTTTTAATTATTATTTACCATGCATGAAAAATATGTCCATCAAGGTTCATATAGATAAGGTTGGGAAATTAGTTGTGATCAAAATGGGCACCAAAGTAAGGTGTCTAAACCAAAGAACATCTCAAGGCAAGTAGCACACCTATGCACACTACATGCCTGTAACTGAAATTCATTATTTGATAAATGCATCATTTTAGTCTAAGAAAATGTTTTAGAATCCATAACTGATTGTATTAAGATAAAATGAAGAAAAAATATAATAATAAATCAATCAGTATCCTGTTGACCTAGAAAAAGGTAGCATGCACTACTCACTCACTGAGGAAGTGCCACAATGAGCACTGAAATATTTGTTTTTACACCTTAAAACTTCGAAAAATATAGAACTGTTATACCTGAGTAAAAGTAACGAACAAAGCATGACCCTTAAAATGAAATGAAGTCTTACTTAAAATGAAGAAGACTTATCAAACGGCATGTCATATGAAAAATAAAATATTGTATTCTTGAAATGTTTGAGATTGTTTACTTGTGCCAGTTTTGTCACAGCTAGAGTTGAGGCTCCCAGCTTCCCATAAAGAAAGCCACAAAATATATATATAGTTTTTGGACTCAATAGATAGCTCATCCTTATTCTTCTTTTTTTGGCATGAAATATAACGAATTTGGAATCCTAGCATGAAAGTAATGAAAATATGCTCAGTTCCGAGACTACACAAATTCGTTAAAGCCGTTGCGTGTACAACTAAAAGAAGAAAATATTGTAAACATCCCAGGCCGAAATGCAGTCACATGATTTCCCACACCTGCATCAAATAGTAAGTCAAGCTTTAAAAATGTCAAGTGAAATGTCAAAAATGTCAAGTTTGTAATTCCAAATATGATCATTGAACCCTTCATACATTGTGATTTTTTGGTAGATATCTTGAGCCGCTAACCTGTTGACCCATTACGCCATCAGCCTGTTGACCCATTACGCCATCAGCCTGTTGACCCATTACGCCATCAGCCTGTTGACCCATTACGCCATCAGCCTGTTGACCCATTACGCCATCAGCCTGTTGACCCATTACGCCATCAGCCTGTTGACCCTTTAACCTGTTGAGCTGTTGGCCTGTTCAAGTTCACCCATTTATATTTGTACAGAAGGTAATACAGAAGCATATTGATGCTGACCCCTTGAAAGTGAAGTGTCCTGTGAATTGTTAAAGCATAAGGCATGTATGTTCCTGCTCCACTCCTAGGTAGGTATGGTGAAACATGTGTGCTGTGTTATTGATCATCAACAGAATATGTTGGTGTACAGCCCATCCCATCTCACTGTTTTTAGCTATTCTGTTTTATGTTTAGTCATGGCATTTGCATGATGGGCAAACCTAGCATGGGGCAAATGTTCCATGTTGTATTATTCTCATTTTACTTGTCATTTTTTTTGTTGTAATCCTGTCTTCTGAAACTTGCAAGTGCTATGGCTGCTTGAGATTATGAATACAGTTAAAGTCGGTGCAGACAGACACCAAGGCTAATAGAATAGTAATGTAGATGTCAGCAATAATACTTCAAGGGAATAGTTCACCTTTAACATGGGGTTTTGGACTGAGAGCAGATTTGTAGAGCAGATCTAAAAATGGGTTGTGGTGAAAGAATTACCTCCCTACGTTAAGTAATTTCGACACAGGACTAGTGGGTCCAGTTTCATGTTAGTCTTTTGGACATACCTGCAGTTCACCACATGACCTTAAATTACCTGGACCTGAGGGCAAATTTTGAATTTGACTAAGGTAACCTAGTCACCATGGTATGATTCGTATCTGCTTGACGAAACGAGCATGATGAGCTTAAAATAGGCGCTGTGTGACCATAAGAGTGGTTGCGTCCAAAACCCCAATCATCATTAAATGGCATTACAATTATTGCCCCATCTTCATGAGGCGGAAATCTACCAATAGCTGAGTAAACAGTATAGGTTTCATTTTCCACTAATTTTCTTTTGAAAGGGGTGCAAACTTAATGTCCCTAGGCCATCAATTACTCTACCTACCAAAGCAATCGCCAATTGCCAAAAAGTCGACTCAGACTCCGGGCTGGAGTTGGTAAGATTTGAGCAACTCCAACTCTGCAGCCCTGGTCCAAACCAGTCATATTTGCAGTTTTGAGCTCAAGATGCATTGTATGGTTGAATTTCAAGACAACATTCAAGGTGACTTATTCCCTTTAAACATTGCTGTCAGTTAAAAATCATCATTTTCAGTGCAAAAACAACTGAACTTACCCTTCTCCAGAGATGGCACATTCAGAGAGCTCAGAGTGATGCGGATCTTGTGGATCGGAGCTGGAGCATCCTGCTCATACTTTGACATGTCCTTGGCGTATGACTGGAAAGAGAAGCATACATCAGCAAAATACCACAAGTAAAAACCACTAAACCTCTCTTCAACACTAATCTGGTAACTTCAGCTCTATCAAAGTTTCCACCTGTGTGAGACAGTTACATTGAGGCAGGCAGCACAGTAAATGCACAACACAAGGGTACATATTGGAAATATCTTGCAAGAGCTGCAATATGCTAATGAACACCAGCAAAATATTTGGGTATTACTGGTGCAGGCGTCATACTTCCGTACACCAGCTGTAGGTAGGGTTACAGGCCTGAACAAGGGGTGGGCGGTGCAGCCGGCTTGATGATGTCATTGGGAGGGTATTGATGATTTCCAATATTTCTCTACATTCATGGGACAGAGGCATCTTCAGGCAACACTGGAGGGGGAGGGGCAGGGCAGAATCAGGGAGCAGTGATGGTGGAAACAATTGTAATAAGTAATAACATAATTGAACCTAACCTCTAGAGCAATTACGGTCGCAAGGACCCACGTTTAGAACGCTCCACACTTGTGCAGGCCTGTAACACTACCTACAGCTGGTGAACGGAAGTGACACCTGCACTGGTAATACCAATATGTGTTGGACAATTTGTCATGAAATGGCATACGCTGATTAGACTGACTGATACATTGTTACATGGACACTGATTAGCAATGTTTCAACACAATATTCTTAGCATACAAGTTGACACCAAGTAATGACATTAATGGAAACTTAAGCAGCAAAAGTAGACACACGTTTTACCCATGTTTTACCCACAGTAGACCCAAAAACACTATGGTCAAATTTTATATTTTTGGAAAGTTTCCATTTTTGGAAATTACTTCTATAAATGGGAACGCATTTTCCAAAAATGGAAAAGTTTCCAAAAATAGAAACGTTTACCAGTGTCCCCAACTGAAATGGGGCAGCTTACTGCCCCATTTGGGGCAGGATTTGGGCTGCCCCAAATATCTTGTTGACGTTTCTGCCACGTTTTGCATACTGGCCCGGTAGGAAGTCATTTTCCCTGCTTTAAAACTCTAGTTTTTCATAGACCATGTGAAGTCATTGGTGAGGCTCCTGCCATCTTTTCCTAATTCTGCCATGTCTACCACAGTAATACACCGATACAAGAAAAGCTGATCAAACATTGTAATTCAAACACTGAAGTATCATTGATATGTTTAACCAATTAATTTATATTGCTCAATCATATAAATATATCACTCCAAATTATATCCACCATGGCATGGCAACCCAGAGTGTGAAACCCCAACATTAAGAACGATGTTATTAAATAAATAGTATGTTGAAAGAACAGCCATTATGATATATAAGGGAAAATGAGCACTCGTTTTTCCAAAATGACCACAATTAGGCATATAAAACAAATCCAAATCACACAAAATATATATTTAGTCTCACCACATGCCTTGCCAACCCAGCACCACATTACGCCACAATTGGCTGAACATGGCGATTTGTAATGGGAACCGACTCTGCAAGGTCATGCCATCACTAAAACCAATATGCTGAATAGCATACAAATGCTCTTTCATCGCCAAATATTTACTAAATATTATTTAAAAAAACAAATATTCACAGAGCTTGTTTTCAATGTATATGTAATGTTGATGTAAATGAGACAAAAAAGTGTTGACTTCAAGGGTGGAATTTTTTACTTCAAGGGGTACTAATCACTCAAGGGGTACTCAAGGGGTATGTACTTCAAGGGGTACATAGTCAATCACTATGCAGAATACGCCAGGTAAAACTCACGCTTTTTAGACATGAAATGCAGAAATCTCTAGAAAGCTAGGGACTCCCGATATTTTCCATAAATGGGAATGCTTATGTCATCAAGAGTTCCCATTTTTGGAAAGTGTGTCCCATTTATAGAAGTAATTTCAAAAAATGGAAACTTTCCGAAAATATAAAATTTGACCAGTGTCCCCAACTGATCACGCAACCAGTGCCTTAGTTCATAAATTTAGAACAAAAGTAATATGACAAAGGAATGCATGATGATTTTGGGGTTTGAGGCTCCTTAACAGCAAATTTGTTGTCACAAACAAATATATGCACAAAATCAGGTTAATGAAGCAGCATTTCATGTCAAGATACACTGAACCTTTGATCCTTGAACTCCTGAGACATCAAAATGTAAAACTTTTTCATGTTACTGGTCATGGTGGTGATGACAGTACTGACACAATGGCACAGGAATACCCAAAATAGAATGAGGTCAGGTATGCATTTGAATGTGACCAGAGATTAGCCCTCCCACTATCACCTAGAACAAGTTGATGAACCTGACATGACACCACAATGCATGTGGAGGTATCCATAATTTGTTTCTAGCAACTGAAAGGGTCATACATACTCGACGTCCCTAACGTTTTAGATGTTTCAAAACTTCACTATTTAGTCACTATGCATCTTTGAAGAAACTATTCTGTATTTGTTGTTATTTAGAACATATCTTACCTAACAATGTTGAAAACAATACAAAAATATGGAAGGTGTAACGACTAATTGTCCACTACGATCATCACCATATCTACACAGAAATATATATACTCAGGAAGATGCCTAGGAAAAAATAAGGATCGTCCATGACGTCATTGGAACAATGCCAGTATATTTTAGGAGTGAAAATGCAGCAAAATAGTCTAACCTAACCTAACTCAACCTAACCTAGTCATACAACATAAATAAGGGTGATATTCCGCCTTTGCACACCTTTCTACAGGCAAATTGAATATTGTATACTAATTCTACATGTCTGATTTCATCAGAACTGCACTCAAAACAGGGACATTATCAGTACTTACCTAACAATAATGATTTTTATCACCCGGCAATAGCCTCAGCTGACCGCCCGCAACGACTCTGCCATTACAATGTAAACGTGGGTGCAGAAATGTCAGATACTGGCTTCATATGACGTCATGTGTATCTGACAGACCACTAAACCCTATCACACTCTCACTAAACCTCCGTTCCTGGCAGAGCGCAGGAATTGTATTTGAGACCGACGGTCAGCCGTGCAGCGGCCACTACCACAAGGTGACCATACTGGATACACATCTGCCGCATTTCACACAAAAAAGAGCCCATGTTGTTTACATTTCAAGTGTAATGGCGGAGTCATTCCGGTCGGCTGAGGTGATTGACAGGTGATACAAATTATTATTGTCAGGTAAGTACTGAGAATGCCCCTGTTTTGAGTGCAGTTCTGATGAAATCATACAGGTAGAATAAGTATACAATATTCAATTTGCAAAGGTGTGCAAAAGCGAAATACAACCTAAATAAGTTGTGACGTCATAGCCAGGCCACAGTGAACACAGTCTATACTTGTATCAAGGTCGGTCACCAGCTGGCATGTAAACAAAGTTTTGCTGGCAACGGAAGCAGCAAGATATTCATTATTGAAGTTATAATTAGTTATAGTGCAAAATATGTTTGGGAAGACATCCATAGTTGCTAAACATGATACTCTTTATCAATTGGTAGGTATATTATAGGGATTAACTAATAACTAAGGGGGGACCACAAGTATGTACTGCCACTGAAAAAGGTCCATAAAATACAATACTATGTTTGTATCCTCCATATCGTATTACGACTCAATGTTAATGTAACTAGATACTGATATTATCCTCTGAGCATTCCCGTAATGCGCCATTATTGCCCCAAGACACATGCCTCCAAAAATCAACCTTATGGGACATAATGCGTCTATTCTATGAAGGCCTGCAAGACATCTTACCATCTTGTAGCTCTATATGACCGATATTGATCACGCTTTGCAAAAGATCGTCTTCAAAAAGCACGATTACTTTGACGTACACTACATCAGGGGTCGCAAGCGGAAAAGGCCGTTCGGTGTTGTGTTGCGCTATTCCCAAGAACACAACACTTTTGATGACGTCAAACAAATATAAATGTCTTTTTTCGTCCTAATAACAGATACTGCAGCTTCTTAAACCAAAATATGTAAGAAAATGTTATGATATATTATAAATTAATGCAATATTATAAACCAAAGACATAAAGTTTAATACTTCATCATTTGTAAATAAGACTATCCAAGTTACTGTAGATAGAACCGGAAAAATATAGGACGCTTAAAATTAGTGCTGATACTTTACGGGGAAAATATAAAGTCTAAACCAATTTCACAAAATATATCCGTGAATGTCTCAAATTTGACCAGTGTGAGATAATCAGAATATGTACAAATTAAAATAAGCTTATTTGAGTGACTTTGGGATGAACATGTTGGCTTAGACTCGATAGATGTTTAGTGCTGCAAGGAAAGGGTCCCGGTTCAGAGTTGCATAAATAGACCTTCCACTTTTCAGACCAAATTTGTGTTGTACTGATACGAGGCATCGTGTGTTGACTGTTGAGTGTTGACTGTAGAGTGTAGAGGATACGTTTTTGAAATATGCTGTGTATATCAGCAGACATTTCGGAACCTTGTACTTGTGATCACAGCCAAGCTTCAGGCTCTCATATTTAACCCCAGTGAATATCTGTTTATGCATCGTTTTGGTGGGAAATAGCGTCAACAAACAATTTGGTGTGTGTGCAGGGGCGGATCCAGGGGGCAACGGCCAACGGGGCTGACAGCCCCCCCCCCCCCCCCATGGAAATGGGCGCCCCTGCGCCGAAGGCGCAGGCGCACCAGGATACGCACCTCAGGAGACACCTGATGCCTTCAAACATCAGCGTTATCATACACTAGACATGCAACATGGCACAATGTCCTTTTACTTTACTTAAATGTAAGGCGCCCCAACTGGAAGCAGTAGCCGCCCACAAAATTGTTCAGAGGCACTGAAGGCGCTCCTATGGAAAATAACGTTTAATGGACCGAAAAACATGGGCTATTTTCGAAGAGAAGGCGGTTATTAATGCGCCGATCCAGAACCCAGAAGTGCACCTCGAATCTGAGGAGGGCGCCCCAAATCCGAGGAGGGCGCCCTCAAACTCATAGAGGGCGCCCCCACACCCATTGAGGGCGCCCCCAATTCCGGAGAGGGCGGACTTCTGAATTTCGGAAGGGCGCCCTCGAAACTCGGAAGCTTGCGCCCTCGAACGCGATGAGGTGCACCCCGAATCTGAGGAGGGCGCCCCCAAACCCATGGAAGATAGCACTGTCAAAATAGTTTTGGCGTGTTACAATAATGAGTTATTTTGGCACGACACTGCAATTTTTCCATGACAACCTTGTCGTCCCTCATGGACCATGGCGTCAGGTGCCGAAAAATGTGCCCTCGGACCCTGTTGCCCCTGTTGCCCCCCCCCCCTCCCATCCCCTAATGAAAATCCTGGACCCGCCCCTGTGTGGGGACCAATCAGGTGTTTGGCCCTCACACTCCATAGGGTTGATCTTGTTAGTCTGGGGAATGCTGGCAGATCGATCCTATGGACCCCCCCCCCCCCCCTCTGACGACCCCCATCAGAGTTCGCCATGGGCTGGGCTGGCCCTATGGATCGTGTGCTGGGCTTGGGCTGGGTCTGGGCCGGGCCTCAACTTTAAGGAAATCACTGGGCTCTGGATGGGCCTGGGCCTGACAATTTGGAAGTAATGCGCGCGTTGCACCACTGGCGGATCCACGGGGGGGGGGGGGGCGGCGGCAGGGGCAAAAGCCCCCTCCCCATCCGACGCTCGACTGGGGGCGGCAATAGAAATTAGCCCCCCTCCCCCCCAAAAAAAAAAAATCCGCTGAAACTGGCGATACAAAAATGGATACTGACTGCGAAAAATATCCTTTCGCGACCAAACAAAATGGTTATGTTTTTCCTCGTTCGTGTTTCCTCTATTTTGTAGCATTTTGGTAGCAGGAGGGAAAGTGGCGCGTGCATATTTTGAAATGTCTAATGCAAAATCCAGACCCTTCATCATAAGCAGGCACGCATCTAGGATTTCGTCCAGGGGAGGGGGGGGCGGCGCCTCGAAAGGGCCCCTTTCCGAG